>JAAAWM010007813.1:0-10327 GCA_036873465.1 Thinopyrum obtusiflorum
CAATCCTTGGGATTCCAATACTATTAGGTCTGAGGGAAAAACATAGTTACCAATCCTTAATGGTAACCGATCACACCATCGACTAGACATATACTCTGCTCCAGGTGAGGTTACTAGCATGGGTGACCTAAGGGCTTGGGTTGACAGTCTATACTTATCCACAAATCCCCTTGAGATGTATGAATGCGATGCGCCAGTATCAAAAAGAACGAGTGCAGTAAATGACTTAACCAAAACTTACCTATTACTGCATCGGGCTGAGCTTCAACCTCCTCCACGTTAACGTGGTTCACCTGTCCCCTGTTGAAAGGGTTCGGCTTCTTCCCAGAGCTTCCATTGCCATTTCCATTTTGTAATTCAGGACATTCACTGGCATAATGTCCCGTCTTCGAACACTTAAAGCAAGTGACTTGGCTCAGGTCTTTCTTGGCAGGGGTTGATGGGTTGGTGCGATTCTGGCCGTTTCTTCCTCCATTACCATTACCATTCCTGGTACCATTGTGATTGTGCGAGCTACCTCCTCCATGGGTATGCTGAAATGTCCTCCCGGTCTAGGGGTAAATCGTGGCTTCTACTGAGCTCCTGAATTGTACTTTCCTTGTCCATACTTCCTCTTGCGGTTCTCAATTTGCTGTTGCTTGCCTTCAATCATAAGAGCACGATCTACCAACTCCTGATAGTTGTTGAAGGTTGCTACCATCAACTGCATGCTCAACTCATCATTCAGTCCTTCTAGAAACTTCTCCTACTTCGCTGCATCCGTAGCGACATCATCTGGGGCATAACATGCTAACTTACTAAAGTCCTCCACATACTGGCCAACTGTCCGTCCTCCTTGGCGCAAGTTGTGAAACTCATGCTTCTTCATGGCCATAGCTCCTGCTGAAACATGGGCAGTACAAAAGGCCTGCTGAAACTGGTCCCATGTGACAGTGTCGACAGGGAAAGTCGCTGTGAAATTCTCCCACCATGATGTTGCGGGGGGGGGGGGGGGGGGGGGGGGGGGGGGGGGGGGGGGGGGGGGGGGGGGGGGGGGGGGGGGGGGGGGGGGGGGGGGGGGGGGGGGGGGGGGGGGGGGGGGGGGGGGGGGGGGGGGGGGGGGGGGGGGGGGGGGGGGGGGGGGGGGGGGGGGGGGGGGGGGGGGGGGGGGGGGGGGGGGGGGGGGGGGGGGGGGGGGGGGGGGGGGGGGGGGGGGGGGGGGGGGGGGGGGGGGGGGGGGGGGGGGGGGGGGGGGGGGGGGGGGGGGGGGGGGGGGGGGGGGGGGGGGGGGGGGGGGGGGGGGGGGGGGGGGGGGGGGGGGGGGGGGGGGGGGGGGGGGGGGGGGGGGGGGGGGGGGGGGGGGGGGGGGGGGGGGGGGGGGGGGGGGGGGGGGGGGGGGGGGGGGGGGGGGGGGGGGGGGGGGGGGGGGGGGGGGGGGGGGGGGGGGGGGGGGGGGGGGGGGGGGGGGGGGGGGGGGGGGGGGGGGGGGGGGGGGGGGGGGGGGGGGGGGGGGGGGGGGGGGGGGGGGGGGGGGGGGGGGGGGGGGGGGGGGGGGGGGGGGGGGGGGGGGGGGGGGGGGGGGGGGGGGGGGGGGGGGGGGGGGGGGGGGGGGACACGGGACGGAGTCTTCAATCTTGTATCTTCATAGTCCTGGAGTTCGGCTGAAGGTATAGTCCGGCTACCCGAACACCCCCTAATCCAGGACTCCCTCAGTAGCCCCTGAACCAGGCTTCAATGACGACGAGTCCGGCGCGTAGATTGTCTTCGGCATTGCAAGGCGGGTTCCTCCTCCAAATTCTTCATAAAAGTTTGTAAACACCAAGAGTAGTGTCCGGCTCTGCAAAATAAGTTTCCACGTATTGCCACAGAGAGAATAATATTAACACAAATCTAATCTGCTGACGTATTCCGCAGCGTGACATCACACTACGGCCAAGCCTTTATTCGAATCGTTTTCACTTTTCCACCTCAGCGTGTTTTGCGAGGCGGTTTCCTTGGCGGGGGGGGGGGGGGGGGGGGGGGGGGGGGGGGGGGGGGGGGGGGGGGGGGGGGGGGGGGGGGGGGGGGGGGGGGGGGGGGGGGGGGGGGGGTCTTCTCGATTAAAGGCGAGTCCCAAACGGTTACGGGGAGGGCTCCTGGTATTCAACCTCTTATAAAGACACCAGGGCCTTACTCCTTTTTTCAATCTCAAGCGAGTTCACCCGTCGCCTCGAGTTCCAACACCCTAGGCTCCAGATTCCAGGCGCTTCGGACCTTCGACAATGTCCGGTTTTGACCTTCAAGGCCGATGGATGCCCTCCTCCGTCACGGAGGAGGACGTGCTAAAGTTGAGAGAGGCTAAGTTCTTGACCGCTGAAATTTTGCACAGGTTGCCTGCTCAAAGGTAGGCTATCCCCAGTCCCCAGCCAGGTGAGAGCGTAGTGTTCGTGTCTCACTTCCTTCTGGGGTTAGGCTTCCCGATGGATCCCTTTGTGAGGGGACTACTGTTTTATTACGGGCTGGAATTTCATGACTTAGCTCCGAAGTCCATCCTCCATATCTCCTCGTTTATCATTGTATGCGAAGCGTTCCTCCGTGTTACCCCTCACTTCGGATTATGGCTCAATACTTTCAAAGTGGAGCCGAACATGATCAAGGGACGGCACGCAGAGTGCGGAGGTGCTGTTATAAGCAAAAATGCTGATGCTCCATGGCCCGAGGGCTCTTTTCAAGAGGTGCTAGGCTTGTGGCAACGAGAGTGGTTTTATATCACCACTCCCCGGAGCACCAAGTGGGTGGCGCTTCTTGCCTTTCGCTCGGGTCCCCCACCACGGCTAGCGTCATGGGTTAACAGAGGGTTAGATTGGGGTTTGCCCAAGGACGTGCCCTTGTTACAGGGTCGCATTAAGGATCTCTTGGAAGGAGACCTCAGCCTGGTCAAGGTGATGCAGGTCATGCTGATTTGCCGAATATTGCCTGGCAAACATCGCTCCCTTCGCCTGTGGGAGTTTAATCCAGAGGGACTGCGAGCTCTCCAGAATTTCATGGGCGCAACGCCCGCAGAGATGTATAAACTATTCTTCGGATCACAAGAGATGTGTCCGGATTTAACCGAGGACGCGGGCCTAAGCTGCAATTGCCCGAATACTCAAGTAAGCAACCTTGTGCCCGGACCTTCTATCCGTATAATTGTCATAAACTTGCCCCTAAAAGAGCCGTCCTTTTAAACGGTTCCTCCTCCAAGTCCTTCATAGAAGATCATAAACACCAAGAGTAGTGTCCGACTCTGCAAAATAAGCTTCCACGTATTGCCATAGAGAGAATAATATTAACACAAATCAAATCTGCTGACGTATTCCGCAGTGCGTCATCACACTACAGCCAAGTCCTTTACTCGAATCGATTTCACCTTTCCACCTCAGCGTGTTTTTGCGAAGCAGTTTCCTTGGCACGTCTTGTCAAAGCAGAGATCGTGTGCCCCCCTTTTACGGGATTCTCATCAATACGGACATGGGTAACCCAATCGTGCCCGTTAGCATGTTTTCTCGATTAAAGGCGAGTCCCAAACGGTTATGGGGAGGGCTCCTGGTATTCAACCTCTTATAAAGACACCAGGGCCTTACGGGGGGGGGGGGGGGGGGGGGGGGGGGGGGGGGGGGGGGGGGGGGGGGGGGGGGGGGGGGGGGGGGGGGGGGGGGGGGGGGGGGGGGGGGGGGGGGGGGGGGGGGGGGGGGGGGGGGGGGGGGGGGGGGGGGGGGGGGGGGGGGGGGGGGGGGGGGGGGGGGGGGGGGGGGGGGGGGGGGGGGGGGGGGGGGGGGGGGGGGGGGGGGGGGGGGGGGGGGGGGGGGGGGGGGGGGGGGGGGGGGGGGGGGGGGGGGGGGGGGGGGGGGGGGGGGGGGGGGGGGGGGGGGGGGGGGGGGGGGGGGGGGGGGGGGGGGGGGGGGGGGGGGGGGGGGGGGGGGGGGGGGGGGGGGGGGGGGGGGGGGGGGGGGGGGGGGGGGGGGGGGGGGGGGGGGGGGGGGGGGGGGGGGGGGGGGGGGGGGGGGGGGGGGGGGGGGGGGGGGGGGGGGGGGGGGGGGGGGGGGGGGGGGGGGGGGGGGGGGGGGGGGGGGGGGGGGGGGGGGGGGGGGGGGGGGGGGGGGGGGGGGGGGGGGGGGGGGGGGGGGGGGGGGGGGGGGGGGGGGGGGGGGGGGGGGGGGGGGGGGGGGGGGGGGGGGGGGGGGGGGGGGGGGGGGGGGGGGGGGGGGGGGGGGGGGGGGGGGGGGGGGGGGGGGGGGGGGGGGGGGGGGGGGGGGGGGGGGGGGGGGGGGGGGGGGGGGGGGGGGGGGGGGGGGGGGGGGGGGGGGGGGGGGGGGGGGGGGGGGGGGGGGGGGGGGGGGGGGGGGGGGGGGGGGGGGGGGGGGGGGGGGGGGGGGGGGGGGGGGGGGGGGGGGGGGGGGGGGGGGGGGGGGGGGGGGGGGGGGGGGGGGGGGGGGGGGGGGGGGGGGGGGGGGGGGGGGGGGGGGGGGGGGGGGGGGGGGGGGGGGGGGGGGGGGGGGGGGGGGGGGGGGGGGGGGGGGGGGGGGGGGGGGGGGGGGGGGGGGGGGGGGGGGGGGGGGGGGGGGGGGGGGGGGGGGGGGGGGGGGGGGGGGGGGGGGGGGGGGGGGGGGGGGGGGGGGGGGGGGGGGGGGGGGGGGGGGGGGGGGGGGGGGGGGGGGGGGGGGGGGGGGGGGGGGGGGGGGGGGGGGGGGGGGGGGGGGGGGGGGGGGGGGGGGGGGGGGGGGGGGGGGGGGGGGGGGGGGGGGGGGGGGGGGGGGGGGGGGGGGGGGGGGGGGGGGGGGGGGGGGGGGGGGGGGGGGGGGGGGGGGGGGGGGGGGGGGGGGGGGGGGGGGGGGGGGGGGGGGGGGGGGGGGGGGGGGGGGGGGGGGGGGGGGGGGGGGGGGGGGGGGGGGGGGGGGGGGGGGGGGGGGGGGGGGGGGGGGGGGGGGGGGGGGGGGGGGGGGGGGGGGGGGGGGGGGGGGGGGGGGGGGGGGGGGGGGGGGGGGGGGGGGGGGGGGGGGGGGGGGGGGGGGGGGGGGGGGGGGGGGGGGGGGGGGGGGGGGGGGGGGGGGGGGGGGGGGGGGGGGGGGGGGGGGGGGGGGGGGGGGGGGGGGGGGGGGGGGGGGGGGGGGGGGGGGGGGGGGGGGGGGGGGGGGGGGGGGGGGGGGGGGGGGGGGGGGGGGGGGGGGGGGGGGGGGGGGGGGGGGGGGGGGGGGGGGGGGGGGGGGGGGGGGGGGGGGGGGGGGGGGGGGGGGGGGGGGGGGGGGGGGGGGGGGGGGGGGGGGGGGGGGGGGGGGGGGGGGGGGGGGGGGGGGGGGGGGGGGGGGGGGGGGGGGGGGGGGGGGGGGGGGGGGGGGGGGGGGGGGGGGGGGGGGGGGGGGGGGGGGGGGGGGGGGGGGGGGGGGGGGGGGGGGGGGGGGGGGGGGGGGGGGGGGGGGGGGGGGGGGGGGGGGGGGGGGGGGGGGGGGGGGGGGGGGGGGGGGGGGGGGGGGGGGGGGGGGGGGGGGGGGGGGGGGGGGGGGGGGGGGGGGGGGGGGGGGGGGGGAGGAACGCTTCGCACACAACGATGAATGAGGAAATGTGGAGGATGGACTCCGGAGCTAAGTCATGAAATTCCAGCCCGTAATAAAACAGCAGCCCCCTCACGAAGGGATCCATCGGGAAGCCTAACCCCCGAAGGAAGTGAGACATGAACACTACACTCTCACCGGGCTGGGGACTGGGAATAGCCTGCCTTTGAGCAGGCAACCTATGCGGGATTTCGGCGGTCAAGAACTTAGCCTCTCTCAACTTTAGCACGTCCTCCTCCATGACGGAGGAAGGCGCGGGCGTTGCGCCCATAAAGTTCTAGAGAGCTCGCGGTCCCTCTGGATTAAACTCCCACAGGCAAAGAGGGCGACGTTTGCTGGGCAATATTCGGCGAATCAGCATGACCTGGGTCACCTTGACCAAACTGAGGTCTCCTTCCAAGAGATCCTTAATTCGGCCCTGTAACAGGGGCACGTCTTTGGGCAAACCCCAATCTAATCCTTTGTTGACCCATGACTCTAGCCGTGATGGGGGACCCGAGCGAAAGGCAGGAGGCACCGCCCACTTGGCGCTCCTGGGAGCGATGATATAGAACCATTCTCGTTGCCACGAGCCGAGCTCCTCTTGAAAGGAGCCCTCGGGCCATGGAGCATCAGCATTCTTACTTATGACAGCGCCTCCACACTCTGCGTACCGTCCCTCGATCATCTTCGGCTCCACTCCAAAGGTCTTGAGCCACAATCCGAAGTGAGGAGTAACACGGAGGAACGCTTCGCACACAACGATGAATGAGGAAATGTGGAGGATGGACTCCGGAGCTAAGTCATGAAATTCCAGCCCGTAATAAAACAGCAGCCCCCTCACGGGGGGGGGGGGGGGGGGGGGGGGGGGGGGGGGGGGGGGGGGGGGGGGGGGGGGGGGGGGGGGGGGGGGGGGGGGGGGGGGGGGGGGGGGGGGGGGGGGGGGGGGGGGGGGGGGGGGGGGGGGGGGGGGGGGGGGGGGGGGGGGGGGGGGGGGGGGGGGGGGGGGGGGGGGGGGGGGGGGGGGGGGGGGGGGGGGGGGGGGGGGGGGGGGGGGGGGGGGGGGGGGGGGGGGGGGGGGGGGGGGGGGGGGGGGGGGGGGGGGGGGGGGGGGGGGGGGGGGGGGGGGGGGGGGGGGGGGGGGGGGGGGGGGGGGGGGGGGGGGGGGGGGGGGGGGGGGGGGGGGGGGGGGGGGGGGGGGGGGGGGGGGGGGGGGGGGGGGGGGGGGGGGGGGGGGGGGGGGGGGGGGGGGGGGGGGGGGGGGGGGGGGGGGGGGGGGGGGGGGGGGGGGGGGGGGGGGGGGGGGGGGGGGGGGGGGGGGGGGGGGGGGGGGGGGGGGGGGGGGGGGGGGGGGGGGGGGGGGGGGGGGGGGGGGGGGGGGGGGGGGGGGGGGGGGGGGGGGGGGGGGGGGGGGGGGGGGGGGGGGGGGGGGGGGGGGGGGGGGGGGGGGGGGGGGGGGGGGGGGGGGGGGGGGGGGGGGGGGGGGGGGGGGGGGGGGGGGGGGGGGGGGGGGGGGGGGGGGGGGGGGGGGGGGGGGGGGGGGGGGGGGGGGGGGGGGGGGGGGGGGGGGGGGGGGGGGGGGGGGGGGGGGGGGGGGGGGGGGGGGGGGGGGGGGGGGGGGGGGGGGGGGGGGGGGGGGGGGGGGGGGGGGGGGGGGGGGGGGGGGGGGGGGGGGGGGGGGGGGGGGGGGGGGGGGGGGGGGGGGGGGGGGGGGGGGGGGGGGGGGGGGGGGGGGGGGGGGGGGGGGGGGGGGGGGGGGGGGGGGGGGGGGGGGGGGGGGGGGGGGGGGGGGGGGGGGGGGGGGGGGGGGGGGGGGGGGGGGGGGGGGGGGGGGGGGGGGGGGGGGGGGGGGGGGGGGGGGGGGGGGGGGGGGGGGGGGACACGGGACGGAGTCTTCAATCTTGTATCTTCATAGTCCTGGAGTTCGGCTGAAGGTATAGTCCGGCTACCCGAACACCCCCTAATCCAGGACTCCCTCAGTAGCCCCTGAACCAGGCTTCAATGACGACGAGTCCGGCGCGTAGATTGTCTTCGGCATTGCAAGGCGGGTTCCTCCTCCAAATTCTTCATAAAAGTTTGTAAACACCAAGAGTAGTGTCCGGCTCTGCAAAATAAGTTTCCACGTATTGCCACAGAGAGAATAATATTAACACAAATCTAATCTGCTGACGTATTCCGCAGCGTGACATCACACTACGGCCAAGCCTTTATTCGAATCGTTTTCACTTTTCCACCTCAGCGTGTTTTGCGAGGCGGTTTCCTTGGCGGGGGGGGGGGGGGGGGGGGGGGGGGGGGGGGGGGGGGGGGGGGGGGGGGGGGGGGGGGGGGGGGGGGGGGGGGGGGGGGGGGGGGGGGGGTCTTCTCGATTAAAGGCGAGTCCCAAACGGTTACGGGGAGGGCTCCTGGTATTCAACCTCTTATAAAGACACCAGGGCCTTACTCCTTTTTTCAATCTCAAGCGAGTTCACCCGTCGCCTCGAGTTCCAACACCCTAGGCTCCAGATTCCAGGCGCTTCGGACCTTCGACAATGTCCGGTTTTGACCTTCAAGGCCGATGGATGCCCTCCTCCGTCACGGAGGAGGACGTGCTAAAGTTGAGAGAGGCTAAGTTCTTGACCGCTGAAATTTTGCACAGGTTGCCTGCTCAAAGGTAGGCTATCCCCAGTCCCCAGCCAGGTGAGAGCGTAGTGTTCGTGTCTCACTTCCTTCTGGGGTTAGGCTTCCCGATGGATCCCTTTGTGAGGGGACTACTGTTTTATTACGGGCTGGAATTTCATGACTTAGCTCCGAAGTCCATCCTCCATATCTCCTCGTTTATCATTGTATGCGAAGCGTTCCTCCGTGTTACCCCTCACTTCGGATTATGGCTCAATACTTTCAAAGTGGAGCCGAACATGATCAAGGGACGGCACGCAGAGTGCGGAGGTGCTGTTATAAGCAAAAATGCTGATGCTCCATGGCCCGAGGGCTCTTTTCAAGAGGTGCTAGGCTTGTGGCAACGAGAGTGGTTTTATATCACCACTCCCCGGAGCACCAAGTGGGTGGCGCTTCTTGCCTTTCGCTCGGGTCCCCCACCACGGCTAGCGTCATGGGTTAACAGAGGGTTAGATTGGGGTTTGCCCAAGGACGTGCCCTTGTTACAGGGTCGCATTAAGGATCTCTTGGAAGGAGACCTCAGCCTGGTCAAGGTGATGCAGGTCATGCTGATTTGCCGAATATTGCCTGGCAAACATCGCTCCCTTCGCCTGTGGGAGTTTAATCCAGAGGGACTGCGAGCTCTCCAGAATTTCATGGGCGCAACGCCCGCAGAGATGTATAAACTATTCTTCGGATCACAAGAGATGTGTCCGGATTTAACCGAGGACGCGGGCCTAAGCTGCAATTGCCCGAATACTCAAGTAAGCAACCTTGTGCCCGGACCTTCTATCCGTATAATTGTCATAAACTTGCCCCTAAAAGAGCCGTCCTTTTAAACGGTTCCTCCTCCAAGTCCTTCATAGAAGATCATAAACACCAAGAGTAGTGTCCGACTCTGCAAAATAAGCTTCCACGTATTGCCATAGAGAGAATAATATTAACACAAATCAAATCTGCTGACGTATTCCGCAGTGCGTCATCACACTACAGCCAAGTCCTTTACTCGAATCGATTTCACCTTTCCACCTCAGCGTGTTTTTGCGAAGCAGTTTCCTTGGCACGTCTTGTCAAAGCAGAGATCGTGTGCCCCCCTTTTACGGGATTCTCATCAATACGGACATGGGTAACCCAATCGTGCCCGTTAGCATGTTTTCTCGATTAAAGGCGAGTCCCAAACGGTTATGGGGAGGGCTCCTGGTATTCAACCTCTTATAAAGACACCAGGGCCTTACGGGGGGGGGGGGGGGGGGGGGGGGGGGGGGGGGGGGGGGGGGGGGGGGGGGGGGGGGGGGGGGGGGGGGGGGGGGGGGGGGGGGGGGGGGGGGGGGGGGGGGGGGGGGGGGGGGGGGGGGGGGGGGGGGGGGGGGGGGGGGGGGGGGGGGGGGGGGGGGGGGGGGGGGGGGGGGGGGGGGGGGGGGGGGGGGGGGGGGGGGGGGGGGGGGGGGGGGGGGGGGGGGGGGGGGGGGGGGGGGGGGGGGGGGGGGGGGGGGGGGGGGGGGGGGGGGGGGGGGGGGGGGGGGGGGGGGGGGGGGGGGGGGGGGGGGGGGGGGGGGGGGGGGGGGGGGGGGGGGGGGGGGGGGGGGGGGGGGGGGGGGGGGGGGGGGGGGGGGGGGGGGGGGGGGGGGGGGGGGGGGGGGGGGGGGGGGGGGGGGGGGGGGGCCGTGTCCGGATGGGACTTTCCTTGGCGTGGAAGACAAGCTTGGCGATGCGGATATTCAAGATCTCCTACCATTGTAACCGACTCTATGTAACCCTAACCCTATCCGGTGTCTATATAAACCGGAGGGTTGATTGGAGAAAAGGAGTAAGGCCCTGGTCCCTTTATAAAAGGTTGAATACCAGGAGCCCTCCCCGTAACTGTTTGGGACTCGCCTTTAATCAAGAAAACATGCTAACGGGCACGATTGGGTTACCCACGTCCGTATTGATGAGAATCCCGTAAAAGGGGGGCACACGATCTCTGCTTTGACAAGACGTGCCAAGGAAACCGCCTAGCAAAACACGCTGAGGTGGAAAAGTGAAAACGATTCGAGTGAAGGACTTGGCTGTAGTGTGATGACGCACTGCGGAATACGTCAGCAGATTTGATTTGTGTTAATATTATTCTCTCTATGGCAATATGTGGAAGCTTATTTTTGCAGAGCCGGACACTACTCTTGGTGTTT
>JAAAWM010007814.1:0-10336 GCA_036873465.1 Thinopyrum obtusiflorum
TGAGGGTGGAAAGCGGTGCTAAAAGAAAGACGAGTTCCCATAGCATTTTGGAAGCTTTCCCAAAATCGAGAGGTGAAAAGACTTCCTCGATCCGAATTGATTTCCAAAGGAACACCATGGAGGGACACTATCCGGGAGATGTATAAGTCTGCCAGTTGACTAGCGGTTATACTCTCACGAACAGGTAAGAAATGAGCTACTTTGGAAAGACGATCGACCACGACGAAAATAGCATTATTCCCTCTTTTGGTTCTGGGAAAACCGGTAATGAAATCCATACCAATTTTATCCCATTTCCATTCAGGAATAGCTAAGGGTTGAAGGGTGCCAGCAGGCCGTTGATGCTCTGCTTTTACACGACGACAGACGTCGCAATTAGCAATATACTGAGCGATTTCTCTCTTCATCCTAGTCCACCAGAACCTCTGGCGTAGGTCCTGATACATCTTAGTACTACCGGGATGAATGGTGAGAGGAGATTCATGAGCTTCCTTAAGGATTAATCGCCTTAAGTTGCGCACCTTGGGAACCACTAGTCGATCCCCGAAGTATACGACTCCTTGATCATTAACGGAGAAACAATTCGCAACTCCTTTCTGAATGTTCCTCTTGATGCGGGAGATTCCCGGATCTACCTTCTGTGGGGGGGGGGGGGGGGGGGGGGGGGGGGGGGGGGGGGGGGGGGGGGGGGGGGGGGGGGGGGGGGGGGGGGGGGGGGGGGGGGGGGGGGGGGGGGGGGGGGGGGGGGGGGGGGGGGGGGGGGGGGGGGGGGGGGGGGGGGGGGGGGGGGGGGGGGGGGGGGGGGGGGGGGGGGGGGGGGGGGGGGGGGGGGGGGGGGGGGGGGGGGGGGGGGGGGGGGGGGGGGGGGGGGGGGGGGGGGGGGGGGGGGGGGGGGGGGGGGGGGGGGGGGGGGGGGGGGGGGGGGGGGGGGGGGGGGGGGGGGGGGGGGGGGGGGGGGGGGGGGGGGGGGGCTCTAGATCATGAGTAGGATAATTCTCCTCATGTGGGTGCAATTGCCGTGAGGCGTAAGCAATTACATGTCGATCTTGGATGAGAATACAGCCTAGTCCTTGTCGCGAGGCGTCGCAGTAGATAACAAAGTACTTAGAGAAGTCTGGCGGTACCAGAACGGGAGCAGAAGTCAGGCGTCTTTTCAGTTCCTGAAAGCTGTGCTCACATTGTGGAGTCCATTCAAACTTTTTATCCTTCTTAAGGAGTTCAGTTAGAGGTTTAGCAACTTTGGAGAAGTTCTCGACAAAGCGGCGACAATAGCTCGCTAGGCCAAGGAAACTCCGAACTTGCTTGACCGATTCAGGTGGAGTCCAATTAAGGACGGCTTGAACTCGCTCAGGGTTAACAGCAATACCTTTACCAGATATTACATGACCCAGATAGGTCACTTCTGACAACCAAAATTCACATTTGGAAAACTTGGCATAAAGGCGGTGCTCTCGAAGTTTCTTCAACACTAGCCTTAGATGTTCGGCATGTTCTTCCTCGAGGGGGAGGAGCTGGAGAGGAGAGGGGGTGTCTGGGGGGTTCGGGGGTTAATTTCCAAAGGAACACCATGGAGAGACACTATTCGGGAGATGTATAGGTCTGCCAGCTGACTAGCGGTTATACTCTCACGAACAGGTAAGAAATGGGCCACTTTGGAAAGACGATCGACAACGACAAAGATAGCATTATTCCCTCTCCTGGTCCTGGGAAAACCGGTAATGAAATCCATACCAATTTTATCCCATTTCCATTCAGGAATAGCTAGGGGCTGAAGGGTGCCAGCAGGCCGTTGATGCTCTGCTTTTAGACGACGACAGACGTCGCAATTAGCAATATACTGAGCAATTTCTCTCTTCATCCTAGTCCACCAGAACCTCTGGCGTAGGTCTTGATACATCTTGGTACTACCCGGATGAATGGTGAGAGGAGATTCATGAGCCTCCTTAAGGATCAACTGTCGTAGATGCTGGTTCTTGGGAACCACTAAACGGTTCTCAAAGTACACAACACCATGATCATTTGTGGAGAAACAACTAGCACCTCCGCTAGCAATGTTCTCCTTGATCTTAGCTATTCCCTTATCTCGCTTCTGGGCAGCGATGATTTGATCCGTAAGAGTAGGTTTCGCCACCAAGGTGGAAAGGGGGGGGGGGGGGGGGGGGGGGGGGGGGGGGGGGGGGGGGGGGGGGGGGGGGGGGGGGGGGGGGGGGGGGGGGGGGGGGGGGGGGGGGGGGGGGGGGGGGGGGGGGGGGGGGGGGGGGGGGGGGGGGGGGGGGGGGGGGGGGGGGGGGGGGGGGGGGGGGGGGGGGGGGGGGGGGGGGGGGGGGGGGGGGGGGGGGGGGGGGGGGGGGGGGGGGGGGGGGGGGGGGGGGGGGGGGGGGGGGGGGGGGGGGGGGGGGGGGGGGGGGGGGGGGGGGGGGGGGGGGGGGGGGGGGGGGGGGGGGGGGGGGGGGGGGGGGGGGGGGGGGGGGGGGGGGGGGGGGGGGGGGGGGGGGGGGGGGGGGGGGGGGGGGGGGGGGGGGGGGGGGGGGGGGGGGGGGGGGGGGGGGGGGGGGGGGGGGGGGGGGGGGGGGGGGGGGGGGGGGGGGGGGGGGGGGGGGGGGGGGGGGGGGGGGGGGGGGGGGGGGGGGGGGGGGGGGGGGGGGGGGGGGGGGGGGGGGGGGGGGGGGGGGGGGGGGGGGGGGGGGGGGGGGGGGGGGGGGGGGGGGGGGGGGGGGGGGGGGGGGGGGGGGGGGGGGGGGGGGGGGGGGGGGGGGGGGGGGGGGGGGGGGGGGGGGGGGGGGGGGGGGGGGGGGGGGGGGGGGGGGGGGGGGGGGGGGGGGGGGGGGGGGGGGGGGGGGGGGGGGGGGGGGGGGGGGGGGGGGGGGGGGGGGGGGGGGGGGGGGGGGGGGGGGGGGGGGGGGGGGGGGGGGGGGGGGGGGGGGGGGGGGGGGGGGGGGGGGGGGGGGGGGGGGGGGGGGGGGGGGGGGGGGGGGGGGGGGGGGGGGGGGGGGGGGGGGGGGGGGGGGGGGGGGGGGGGGGGGGGGGGGGGGGGGGGGGGGGGGGGGGGGGGGGGGGGGGGGGGGGGGGGGGGGGGGGGGGGGGGGGGGGGGGGGGGGGGGGGGGGGGGGGGGGGGGGGGGGGGGGGGGGGGGGGGGGGGGGGGGGGGGGGGGGGGGGGGGGGGGGGGGGGGGGGGGGGGGGGGGGGGGGGGGGGGGGGGGGGGGGGGGGGGGGGGGGGGGGGGGGGGGGGGGGGGGGGGGGGGGGGGGGGGGGGGGGGGGGGGGGGGGGGGGGGGGGGGGGGGGGGGGGGGGGGGGGGGGGGGGGGGGGGGGGGGGGGGGGGGGGGGGGGGGGGGGGGGGGGGGGGGGGGGGGGGGGGGGGGGGGGGGGGGGGGGGGGGGGGGGGGGGGGGGGGGGGGGGGGGGGGGGGGGGGGGGGGGGGGGGGGGGGGGGGGGGGGGGGGGGGGGGGGGGGGGGGGGGGGGGGGGGGGGGGGGGGGGGGGGGGGGGGGGGGGGGGGGGGGGGGGGGGGGGGGGGGGGGGGGGGGGGGGGGGGGGGGGGGGGGGGGGGGGGGGGGGGGGGGGGGGGGGGGGGGGGGGGGGGGGGGGGGGGGGGGGGGGGGGGGGGGGGGGGGGGGGGGGGGGGGGGGGGGGGGGGGGGGGGGGGGGGGGGGGGGGGGGGGGGGGGGGGGGGGGGGGGGGGGGGGGGGGGGGGGGGGGGGGGGGGGGGGGGGGGGGGGGGGGGGGGGGGGGGGGGGGGGGGGGGGGGGGGGGGGGGGGGGGGGGGGGGGGGGGGGGGGGGGGGGGGGGGGGGGGGGGGGGGGGGGGGGGGGGGGGGGGGGGGGGGGGGGGGGGGGGGGGGGGGGGGGGGGGGGGGGGGGGGGGGGGGGGGGGGGGGGGGGGGGGGGGGGGGGGGGGGGGGGGGGGGGGGGGGGGGGGGGGGGGGGGGGGGGGGGGGGGGGGGGGGGGGGGGGGGGGGGGGGGGGGGGGGGGGGGGGGGGGGGGGGGGGGGGGGGGGGGGGGGGGGGGGGGGGGGGGGGGGGGGGGGGGGGGGGGGGGGGGGGGGGGGGGGGGGGGGGGGGGGGGGGGGGGGGGGGGGGGGGGGGGGGGGGGGGGGGGGGGGGGGGGGGGGGGGGGGGGGGGGGGGGGGGGGGGGGGGGGGGGGGGGGGGGGGGGGGGGGGGGGGGGGGGGGGGGGGGGGGGGGGGGGGGGGGGGGGGGGGGGGGGGGGGGGGGGGGGGGGGGGGGGGGGGGGGGGGGGGGGGGGGGGGGGGGGGGGGGGGGGGGGGGGGGGGGGGGGGGGGGGGGGGGGGGGGGGGGGGGGGGGGGGGGGGGGGGGGGGGGGGGGGGGGGGGGGGGGGGGGGGGGGGGGGGGGGGGGGGGGGGGGGGGGGGGGGGGGGGGGGGGGGGGGGGGGGGGGGGGGGGGGGGGGGGGGGGGGGGGGGGGGGGGGGGGGGGGGGGGGGGGGGGGGGGGGGGGGGGGGGGGGGGGGGGGGGGGGGGGGGGGGGGGGGGGGGGGGGGGGGGGGGGGGGGGGGGGGGGGGGGGGGGGGGGGGGGGGGGGGGGGGGGGGGGGGGGGGGGGGGGGGGGGGGGGGGGGGGGGGGGGGGGGGGGGGGGGGGGGGGGGGGGGGGGGGGGGGGGGGGGGGGGGGGGGGGGGGGGGGGGGGGGGGGGGGGGGGGGGGGGGGGGGGGGGGGGGGGGGGGGGGGGGGGGGGGGGGGGGGGGGGGGGGGGGGGGGGGGGGGGGGGGGGGGGGGGGGGGGGGGGGGGGGGGGGGGGGGGGGGGGGGGGGGGGGGGGGGGGGGGGGGGGGGGGGGGGGGGGGGGGGGGGGGGGGGGGGGGGGGGGGGGGGGGGGGGGGGGGGGGGGGGGGGGGGGGGGGGGGGGGGGGGGGGGGGGGGGGGGGGGGGGGGGGGGGGGGGGGGGGGGGGGGGGGCCAGCTGACTAGCGGTTATACTCTCACGAACAGGTAGGAAATGAGCTACTTTGGAAAGACGATCGACCACGACGAAAATAGCATTATTCCCTCTCTTGGTCCTGGGAAAACCGGTAATGAAATCCATACCAATTTTATCCCGGGGGGGGGGGGGGGGGGGGGGGGGGGGGGGGGGGGGGGGGGGGGGGGGGGGGGGGGGGGGGGGGGGGGGGGGGGGGGGGGGGGGGGGGGGGGGGTAGGTCCTGATACATCTTGGTACTACCGGGATGAATGGTGAGAGGAGATTCATGAGCCTCCTTAAGGATCAACTGCCGTAGATGCTGGTTCTTGGGAACCACTAGACGGTCCTTAAAGTACACAACACCATGATCATTTGTGGAGAAACAACTAGCACCTCCGCTAGCAATGTTCTCTTTGATTTTAGATATCCCCTTATCTCGCTTTTGGGCAGCGATGATTTGATCCGTAAGAGTAGGTTTTGCGGGGGGGGGGGGGGGGGGGGGGGGGGGGGGGGGGGGGGGGGGGGGGGGGGGGGGGGGGGGGGGGGGGGGGGGGGGGGGGGGGGGGGGGGGGGGGGGGGGGGGGGGGGGGGGGGGGGGGGGGGGGGGGGGGGGGGGGGGGGGGGGGGGGGGGGGGGGGGGGGGGGGGGGGGGGGGGGGGGGGGGGGGGGGGGGGGGGGGGGGGGGGGGGGGGGGGGGGGGGGGGGGGGGGGGGGGGGGGGGGGGGGGGGGGGGGGGGGGGGGGGGGGGGGGGGGGGGGGGGGGGGGGGGGGGGGGGGGGGGGGGGGGGGGGGGGGGGGGGGGGGGGGGGGGGGGGGGGGGGGGGGGGGGGGGGGGGGGGGGGGGGGGGGGGGGGGGGGGGGGGGGGGGGGGGGGGGGGGGGGGGGGGGGGGGGGGGGGGGGGGGGAACCTAGTCCTTGTCGCGAGGCGTCGCAGTAGATAACAAAGTCCTTGGAGAAATCTGGCGGTACCAGCACAGGAGCAGAGGTCAGGCGTCTTTTCAGTTCCTGAAAGCTGTGCTCACATTGTGGAGTCCATTCGAACTTCTTATCTTTCTTGAGGAGTTCAGTTAGAGGTTTAGCAACTTTGGAGAAGTTCTCGACAAAGCGACGGCAATAGCTCGCTAAGCCCAGAAAACTCCGAACTTGCTTGACCGATTCGGGTGGAGTCCAGTTAAGGACGGCTTGAACTCGCTCAGGGTTAACAGCAATACCTTTACCAGATATTACATGACCCAGGTAGGTCACTTCTGACAACCAGAATTCACATTTCGAAAATTTGGCATAAAGGCGATGCTCTCGAAGTTTCTTCAACACTAGCCTTAGATGTTCGGCATGTTCTTCCTCGTTCTTGGAGTATATGAGTATATCATCGAGATAAACTACGACGAATTTATCCAAATACTCCATGAAGATTGAGTTCATTAACCGAGAAAAGGTGGCTGGAGCGTTGGTTAAACCGAAGGACATGACGGTGTACTCGTATTGGCCATAACGAGTAACAAAGGCCGTTTTAGGAATGTCCCCGTTTCTGATTTTGATTTGATGGTAGCCCAACCTCAAATCCATCTTGGAGAAGACTGAAGATCCAGCGAGCTGATCATACAGGTCGTTGATCCTGGGAAGTGGATATTTGTTCTTGATCGTGACCAAATTGACAGGTCGGTAATCTACAACCATCCAGTCCGTACCATCCTTCTTCTTAACGAATAGGACGGGGCAAGCCCACGGAGATGAACTGGGGCGGATGAAACCCTTTTTCAAGGATTCATCGAGTTGTTTCTTAAGCTCGGCTAGTTCTAGGGGTGCCATCTTATAAGGCCTTCTAGCAATCGGAACGGTTCCGGGGATGAGGTCTATTACAAACTCAACATCCCTGTCAGGTGGAACCCCTGGCAATTCTTCTGGAAAGACATCCGGAAAATCACGGACTACCGGAACGTCCTCAAGGTCTGGTAAAGGGCTGGCGTTAAGAGAATATAATTGTCGCTTGGCTATTCGAGTCAAAACGGGGGGGGGGGGGGGGGGGGGGGGGGGGGGGGGGGGGGGGGGGGGGGGGGGGGGGGGGGGGGGGGGGGGGGGGGGGGGGGGGGGGGGGGGGGGGGGGGGGGGGGGGGGGGGGGGGGGGGGGGGGGGGGGGGGGGGGGGGGGGGGGGGGGGGGGGGGGGGGGGGGGGGGGGGGGGGGGGGGGGGGGGGGGGGGGGGGGGGGGGGGGGGGGGGGGGGGGGGGGGGGGGGGGGGGGGGGGGGGGGGGGGGGGGGGGGGGGGGGGGGGGGGGGGGGGGGGGGGGGGGGGGGGGGGGGGGGGGGGGGGGGGGGGGGGGGGGGGGGGGGGGGGGGGGGGGGGGGGGGGGGGGGGGGGGGGGGGGGGGGGGGGGGGGGGGGGGGGGGGGGGGGGGGGGGGGGGGGGGGGGGGGGGGGGGGGGGGGGGGGGGGGGGGGGGGGGGGGGGGGGGGGGGGGGGGGGGGGGGGGGGGGGGGGGGGGGGGGGGGGGGGGGGGGGGGGGGGGGGGGGGGGGGGGGGGGGGGGGGGGGGGGGGGGGGGGGGGGGGGGGGGGGGGGGGGGGGGGGGGGGGGGGGGGGGGGGGGGGGGGGGGGGGGGGGGGGGGGGGGGGGGGGGGGGGGGGGGGGGGGGGGGGGGGGGGGGGGGGGGGGGGGGGGGGGGGGGGGGGGGGGGGGGGGGGGGGGGGGGGGGGGGGGGGGGGGGGGGGGGGGGGGGGGGGGGGGGGGGGGGGGGGGGGGGGGGGGGGGGGGGGGGGGGGGGGGGGCCATGCTTGCGTGTTGCGTCATAGTCAGTCTGACCAGTTTCAGCACTGATGACTTTGTTGACAAGTTTCTGAAAAGATGTGCACTCATGCAGACGGAGGTCACGGCGAAGCTCAGGACTAAGGCCCTTACGGAACCTTGCTTGCTTCTTGGCGTCAGTAGAAACTTCCTCGGTTGCATATCGTGCGAGATTACCGAACTCCCTGCTGTAAACATCCACAGAAAGTCGGCCTTGGGTGAAACTGCAAAATTCTTCACGTTTACGGTCCATGAGACCCTTCGGAATGTGATGTTCACGGAAAGCCTCGCTGAATTCAGCCCAAGTAGTGACATGGCCCGCCGGGCGCATAGCTCCATAATTCTCCCACCATAGACTGGCGGGGCCTTCAAGATGATATGCAGCAAAGGTGACCTTGTCAGCCTCCGCTACCAGCACGGAACGCAGTTTGTGAGCAATACTGCGAAGCCAGTCATCAGCGTCGAGAGGCTCGACGGAGTGGTGGAACGTGGGTGGATGTAATTTGATGAAATCACTGAGTGACACCACGTTAGTCCTCTGATGGTGTGTCGTGTTCTATTCAATACGCTCTAACAAACGGTTGGTGGGGGGGGGGGGGGGGGGGGGGGGGGGGGGGGGGGGGGGGGGGGGGGGGGGGGGGGGGGGGGGGGGGGGGGGGGGGGGGGGGGGGGGGGGGGGGGGGGGGGGGGGGGGGGGGGGGGGGGGGGGGGGGGGGGGGGGGGGGGGGGGGGGGGGGGGGGGGGGGGGGGGGGGGGGGGGGGGGGGGGGGGGGGGGGGGGGGGGGGGGGGGGGGGGGGGGGGGGGGGGGGGGGGGGGGGGGGGGGGGGGGGGGGGGGGGGGGGGGGGGGGGGGGGGGGGGGGGGGGGGGGGGGGGGGGGGGGGGGGGGGGGGGGGGGGGGGGGGGGGGGGGGGGGGGGGGGGGGGGGGGGGGGGGGGGGGGGGGGGGGGGGGGGGGGGGGGGGGGGGGGGGGGGGGGGGGGGGGGGGGGGGGGGGGGGGGGGGGGGGGGGGGGGGGGGGGGGGGGGGGGGGGGGGGGGGGGGGGGGGGGGGGGGGGGGGGGGGGGGGGGGGGGGGGGGGGGGGGGGGGGGGGGGGGGGGGGGGGGGGGGGGGGGGGGGGGGGGGGGGGGGGGGGGGGGGGGGGGGGGGGGGGGGGGGGGGGGGGGGGGGGGGGGGGGGGGGGGGGGGGGGGGGGGGGGGGGGGGGGGGGGGGGGGGGGGGGGGGGGGGGGGGGGGGGGGGGGGGGGGGGGGGGGGGGGGGGGGGGGGGGGGGGGGGGGGGGGGGGGGGGGGGGGGGGGGGGGGGGGGGGGGGGGGGGGGGGGGGGGGGGGGGGGGGGGGGGGGGGGGGGGGGGGGGGGGGGGGGGGGGGGGGGGGGGGGGGGGGGGGGGGGGGGGGGGGGGGGGGGGGGGGGGGGGGGGGGGGGGGGGGGGGGGGGGGGGGGGGGGGGGGGGGGGGGGGGGGGGGGGGGGGGGGGGGGGGGGGGGGGGGGGGGGGGGGGGGGGGGGGGGGGGGGGGGGGGGGGGGGGGGGGGGGGGGGGGGGGGGGGGGGGGGGGGGGGGGGGGGGGGGGGGGGGGGGGGGGGGGGGGGGGGGGGGGGGGGGGGGGGGGGGGGGGGGGGGGGGGGGGGGGGGGGGGGGGGGGGGGGGGGGGGGGGGGGGGGGGGGGGGGGGGGGGGGGGGGGGGGCGGAGCAGTAGCAAGCTACCAAGGCTCAGTGGAAGCACTAGGAGACATTTCCCTGTAAGATAGGCTTCCAAAGGTAAACAACTAGGTGTCGGATCCCACACATAGCAATACACATTACACGTACGCATAACATGCAAGTATGTGTTGTACAACATGGCATCACAACATAACTCAACGACTCATATAGATAAAGGCCCAACCTGGGATGAATCGGACATCATAACGGCTGTAAATGCTCGAAAATACTTTTGAGATCCAAGCAAAAGGGCAGCATAACCACTTAGCATCATAAAGTCAAGGTTCTGAGTCCAACAGTTGAACAAACAGAAGTAGTAGAAACTGAACTGAGGGTTGAATCCACATTAGCGTGATCCTGATAAACAGAATGACAATCCTAGTTTCTTAATCCCCGTAGAAAAGGAGAAGATGACTCAGATCAGAAAGTCATGGGGTAAAGGAGTAAAAAGAGCCTTACGTTCCCTTCCACAATCAATTCCCTTATATAACTAAAGAGTTTCTAGACACGACTTCGACCAGTTTGGCTTGCTAATCTTACAGGCAGTCAGGCTCTGATACCAAATCTGTCAGGACCCCGATCCTAAGTCACACAGGTCTAGCCTGTAACACATCATATCACTTTGTGGCCTCACGCACGGTATCCCCACGGGTGCCACCTTACCTGGCCCGGGACCGTTTGCGCATTTTGGCACACGTATATGATAGTGTCGCTAGCATCCATATGACAGAGAACCCGGGCCGACATGACTAGTTATAAAACAAAAGTGGCACTAAATTATAGAGACAGGCATACATGACCCAGCAACGAACGTCTCGGTCATCAACGTATGAACCCAAGTCGTAGCAAGCTACAAGGACTTAAAGGAACAACGCGTGACATTTCCTCTAAGGGACAGACACAGGAACGAAGAAGGACACATGCCGGCCAGCCTAAGTGTTC
>JAAAWM010007815.1:0-10338 GCA_036873465.1 Thinopyrum obtusiflorum
AATCTATAAATTGCTACTGTATAAAAACTTGTATAAAGGTGTATGAATACAACATAAAATAAAAAGAAATAGAATACAGAATAATAGTTGTAGCGCCTGTTGTAGGACGCGCTACTACTAAGAAGATATAGCAGTAGCGCGTGTTAACAAACGCTACTGCTAACCTTTAGCTGTAGCGCCGTAGCAGTAGCGCGGTTACCCGCGCTACTGGTAGGCTAAAAAACCCGCGCTACTGCTAGGCTTTTCCCAAGTTGTGCATGTTGGTAATAGAGACATGTATTGCTACCTTGTCAATTGCTCGTGCCAGATTATCTCTAGTTAAGATGACCCCTCTGTTTGGAAACCAGAGGAAAATCTTCACTCTTAGAGGGATTTTGTGCTTCCACAATTTCTTGTTATCAACCGGAGCATCAATATGAACTATTTCATCATACAAGGATTTGACTAAAAACCTGTTTTCTCATGCAAATTTCACTGAAACTTTTCCGGTTCGCCTGATAGCTGAATGTCCTCCAAACAAAGGAGTAATTCACTCCATGCTACTAGGCGAGGCCCTAAAACATCCCTATGGAAAGAAATATCAGGGATTACTTGTCCCAAAACTTGTTTGATTGTGATGAATTGATGTCTGACAATCCTATACAAATTTAGGGCATTGCACCATAAGTGGAATGGCCCCCGGCCAGGTGTCTTCCCTGAATCGAACATGAGAACCTGATAACCCACAAGAATAGGGGATCGCAACAATTTTCGTGGGTAGAGTATTCAACCCAAATTTATAGATTCGACACAAGGGGAGCCAAAGAATATTTGAAGGTATTAGCAGCTGAGTTGTCAATTCAACCACACTTGGAGATTAATTATCTGTAGCAAAGTGATCAGTAGCACAGTAGTATGATAGTTTTGATAATGGTAGTAGCAGCAATAGTAACGGTAATAGTGATAGCAATAGTTTTGTAGCAAGTGTAATAGTGATGATACAGTAGTAACTTAGCAGAAACAATATAGGATAAATTCGTAGGCATTGGATCGGTGACTTGTTGGATGATATTCATCATACGACAGTTATAACCTAGGGCGATACGGCACTAGCTCCAGTTCATTGATATAATGTAGGCATGTATTCTGTAAATAGTCATACGTGCTTTATTAAAAGAACTTGCATGACATCTTTTGTCCTACCCTCCCGTGGCAGCGGGGTCCATATTGGAAACTAAGGGATATTAAGGCCTCCTGTTAAGAACTGGAACAAAGCATCAACACATAGTGAATGCATGAACTCCTCAAACTACGGTAATCACTGGAAGAACTCCCGGTTATTGTCATTTCGGGGTTACCGGATCATAACACATAGTAGGTGACTATAACTTGCAAGATCGGATCTAGAACATGAATATAATGGTGATAACATAAATGGTTCAGATCTGAAATCATGGCACCCGGGCCCAAAGTGACAAGCATTAAGCATGGCAAAGTCATAGCAACATCAATTTAAGAACATGGTGGATACTAGGGATCAAGCCCTAACAAAACTAACTCGATTACATGATGAATCTCATCCAACTCCTCACTGACCAGCGAGCCTATGAAGGAATTACTCACTCCCGATGGAGAGCATCATGGAATTGGCGATGGAGAAGGGTTGGTGATGATGAAGAATGAAGATCCCCCTCTCTGGAGCCCCAAATGGACTCCAGATCTGCCCTCCCGAGGAAGAACAGGGCCTGGCGGCAGTTCCGTCTCGTGGATCGTGATAATTCTTTCTCCCTGATTTTTTTCTTCGAAAATAGGATTTTATAGCGTTGGTTTCAGGGTCTGCAGGGCCACTAGGTGGGGACAACCCACCTGGGCGCGCCTGGTGAGGGGGGGCGTGCCCTGGTGGGTTGTGCCCACCCAGGTGCCCCCCTACGGTAGGTCTTGGCTCCATAAATTCTTATATATTATATAAAAATTCCCCGCAAAGTTTCGTTCCATTCCGAGAACTTCTATTTCTGCACAAAAACAACACCATGGTAGTTCTACTGAAAACATCATCAGTCCGGGGTTAGTTTCATTCAATTCATTCAAATTAGAGTCCAAAACAAGAGGAAAAGCGTTAGGAAAAGTAGATACGTTGGAGACGTATCAGAACCATCCCTAACCAAGAAAGTGCCAAATTGGAAAAATAAATCCTTGGCCTTCATCACGCCACACCAAAAATGTGAATCATTGCGCTTCCAGTGAACTTGAGAAATGGCTTGGGAACCCACGTAGTTGTTTAAAACGATTTTCTGCCACACTCCATACATAGTGCGTGTTTTGTAAACCCATTTACTCAGAAGTGCGATGTTTTTGTTCCCAAGATCTTGAATCCCAAGGCCCCCTTGACTTTTACATCGACATAATACACTCCAACTAGTGTGTCTGTATTTCTTAGATTCATTATCACACTACTAGAAAAATCTAGATCTAATGTAATTGAGATGCTAAAGAACCCCTTTCAGTAAGTGAAAGAATGACAACATATTTAGAACCATATTGTTGAGGACGAAATTGATCAAAATCAATCGCCCCCATATGACAAGAGTTTGGCCTTCCAAATGCCTAGACATTTCTCAATTCTCTCTTCCACATGCTTCCACTCAGTGACACTTAAACGCGATAGTGTATGGGATTACCCAGATACTAAATCAGGAATTGTCCAAGCCGGCAGCCAAATATCTTGGCATACTTAGATGAAGACTCTATAGTATCTCCAAACCAGAAATGGTCACTCTTATGGAAATTAATTTTGAGACCAGAGAGTTCCCCAAATGCACATAAAAATAGTTTGAGGTTTCTTACCTTGTCTAGGTCGTGATCCATAAAAAGTATAGTGACATCCGCAGATTGAAGAATAGATAGACCGTCTTCTACCAAATGAGGAATAACACTACTAATCGGACCGGTCATCTTAGCCGCTCAACAAGGATATCTAACATATCGACTACAATGTTGAACAAAATAGGGGATAGTGGGTCCCCTTGGTGAAGCCCCTTCCTAGTTTGAAAGTAGTATTCAAGATCATCGTTGACTTCCATAGCCACATGACCTCTAGAAACAAAACTCTCTACCCATTGACACCATTTTGGAGAGAACCCATTCATGCATAAAGTTTGCAAAAGAAAGGGCCACTTGACTTTATCATAGGCTTTTTCGAAGTCTATTTTGAAGATGACTCCACTCAACTTTTTATGATGAAGCTCATGAACAGTTTCATGCAGTACGACAACTCCATCTAGTACGTTGCATCCTTGCATAAACATTGTTAGAGCGGGTTTCACCACGTGGTCAGCCACCCTGCTCAACCGATTGGTTGCCACCTTCATAGAGATTTTAAAGCTGACATTAAGACGGTAAATCGGTCGATATTGTTGAATACAACTAGCCTCCTTAGTCTTGGGCAATAGAATAATTTCCCCAAAGTTCAAACAAGCAATATTAAGGTTTTCGGCATACAATTGGTTAAACAACTGAACCAAGTACACCTTAATCATATCCCAAAAAACATAAATAAAACTCCGCTAGAAAACCGTCAAGTCCCGGAGCCTTGTTTTGGTCCATTTGAAACACCACGGTCTGAATTTCCTCCTCAGACAATGGAGAGGTTAAAAACTCATTTTTCGCCATCAAAACTTGAGGGATGTCATGAGTAAAAGACTCATCTAGCGCACACGGACTTTCAGCTAAAATTCCAAAGAGCTCTTTTTAATACTTAGTAATGAAGTTTTTGAGCCATGCATCACCCTCGATATGGCCTTCATCCTGGTCAGGGGCGAAGATGCGTTTCTTTCCATGTCTCCCATTGGCCATTATTTGAAAGTATTTTGTATTATCATCCCCTTGAACAAGTGAGTTGGCCTTGCAATGTTCGTACCATTTATCTCTTCCTCACGTAACAGGCGGGAAATCTACTCGGGGGGGGGGGGGGGGGGGGGGGGGGGGGGGGGGGGGGGGGGGGGGGGGGGGGGGGGGGGGGGGGGGGGGGGGGGGGGGGGGGGGGGGGGGGGGGGGGGGGGGGGGGGGGGGGGGGGGGGGGGGGGGGGGGGGGGGGGGGGGGGGGGGGGGGGGGGGGGGGGGGGGGGGGGGGGGGGGGGGGGGGGGGGGGGGGGGGGGGGGGGGGGGGGGGGGGGGGGGGGGGGGGGGGGGGGGGGGGGGGGGGGGGGGGGGGGGGGGGGGGGGGGGGGGGGGGGGGGGGGGGGGGGGGGGGGGGGGGGGGGGGGGGGGGGGGGGGGGGGGGGGGGGGGGGGGGGGGGGGGGGGGGGGGGGGGGGGGGGGGGGGGGGGGTTACTTGATTCGGTAGGTGAGCTTGGCTCAAACCTAGCAAGCTCATTGCACCCTAGAAAAGTACTATAATTATTTTTTGACCAAATATAAGAAAAATTCAAATTTCTCAAACAATTACGAAAACATTGTAGTAACTTAATCAGCCTTTCTTAGGTTAGATGTGAAATTCTAAGCATATTTTGTCTAACCATTTAAAAGTTTGCATAGTTACAACCCTAGAACTATAGTTTTGTTTTATAGCTCTAGAGTTATGTTTTGTTTCAGTTTATTTCAAAATAAAAACACAAGTGTCCTCAATGAAATGAATGACTAACAAAGGATGCCTAGCTAAACCTAGGCCAAGCAAAAGATGGGACATAAGCCCAAAGGACTAAATCACCGCGCTAGATGTTGCCACTAGCAGCCACACCAAATATCAAGAATGCTTAGGACCGAGTCATCGAGCAACAAACTGCATGAAAAAAGGGAACACAACCTCTGATGAAATTCACACCTTCACACTGCCCAGGTAAGCAAATATTTGGCCAACTCAGTATGATAGAAGGCATGTGAAGGGATGGTGCCATTACTCCCACGGCAACAACAGAGGACTCGAGTTGTCTTGACTTCAACCATGAATAGAGATGTAGTCGAGCACTCGTCTTCGAATGCCACTTTAGGACAACTTTGTAGTGGAACGTCTAGGGTTAGGGTTTGGGTCTCCTCGTGAGGACCGCGTGATAGCTAGGTCACAAAATCATAATCAAACAAATATTTGAATGTAGCGACCCGACCCAAATGGATCAAGTCTCTGGGTTTAAGTGTCATCCCTGGATCGGTATGCTGACACACAGTGTCATGGATTTGTCACGGCAGATGTCCTAGCGAAAGGACTTAGTCGTGGAGCCATCGGGGGGGGGGGGGGGGGGGGGGGGGGGGGGGGGGGGGGGGGGGGGGGGGGGGGGGGGGGGGGGGGGGGGGGGGGGGGGGGGGGGGGGGGGGGGGGGGGGGGGGGGGGGGGGGGGGGGGGGGGGGGGGGGGGGGGGGGGGGGGGGGGGGGGGGGGGGGGGGGGGGGGGGGGGGGGGGGGGGGGGGGGGGGGGGGGGGGGGGGGGGGGGGGGGGGGGGGGGGGGGGGGGGGGGGGGGGGGGGGGGGGGGGGGGGGGGGGGGGGGGGGGGGGGGGGGGGGGGGGGGGGGGGGGGGGGGGGGGGGGGGGGGGGGGGGGGGGGGGGGGGGGGGGGGGGGGGGGGGGGGGGGGGGGGGGGGGGGGGGGGGGGGGGGGGGGGGGGGGGGGGGGGGGGGGGGGGGGGGGGGGGGGGGGGGGGGGGGGGGGGGGGGGGGGGGGGGGGGGGGGGGGGGGGGGGGGGGGGGGGGGGGGGGGGGGGGGGGGGGGGGGGGGGGGGGGGGGGGGGGGGGGGGGGGGGGGGGGGGGGGGGGGGGGGGGGGGGGGGGGGGGGGGGGGGGGGGGGGGGGGGGGGGGGGGGGGGGGGGGGGGGGGGGGGGGGGGGGGGGGGGGGGGGGGGGGGGGGGGGGGGGGGGGGGGGGGGGGGGGGGGGGGGGGGGGGGGGGGGGGGGGGGGGGGGGGGGGGGGGGGGGGGGGGGGGGGGGGGGGGGGGGGGGGGGGGGGGGGGGGGGGGGGGGGGGGGGGGGGGGGGGGGGGGGGGGGGGGGGGGGGGGGGGGGGGGGGGGGGGGGGGGGGGGGGGGGGGGGGGGGGGGGGGGGGGGGGGGGGGGGGGGGGGGGGGGGGGGGGGGGGGGGGGGGGGGGGGGGGGGGGGGGGGGGGGGGGGGGGGGGGGGGGGGGGGGGGGGGGGGGGGGGGGGGGGGGGGGGGGGGGGGGGGGGGGGGGGGGGGGGGGGGGGGGGGGGGGGGGGGGGGGGGGGGGGGGGGGGGGGGGGGGGGGGGGGGGGGGGGGGGGGGGGGGGGGGGGGGGGGGGGGGGGGGGGGGGGGGGGGGGGGGGGGGGGGGGGGGGGGGGGGGGGGGGGGGGGGGGGGGGGGGGGGGGGGGGGGGGGGGGGGGGGGGGGGGGGGGGGGGGGGGGGGGGGGGGGGGGGGGGGGGGGGGGGGGGGGGGGGGGGGGGGGGGGGGGGGGGGGGGGGGGGGGGGGGGGGGGGGGGGGGGGGGGGGGGGGGGGGGGGGGGGGGGGGGGGGGGGGGGGGGGGGGGGGGGGGGGGGGGGGGGGGGGGGGGGGGGGGGGGGGGGGGGGGGGGGGGGGGGGGGGGGGGGGGGGGGGGGGGGGGGGGGGGGGGGGGGGGGGGGGGGGGGGGGGGGGGGGGGGGGGGGGGGGGGGGGGGGGGGGGGGGGGGGGGGGGGGGGGGGGGGGGGGGGGGGGGGGGGGGGGGGGGGGGGGGGGGGGGGGGGGGGGGGGGGGGGGGGGGGGGGGGGGGGGGGGGGGGGGGGGGGGGGGGGGGGGGGGGGGGGGGGGGGGGGGGGGGGGGGGGGGGGGGGGGGGGGGGGGGGGGGGGGGGGGGGGGGGGGGGGGGGGGGGGGGGGGGGGGGGGGGGGGGGGGGGGGGGGGGGGGGGGGGGGGGGGGGGGGGGGGGGGGGGGGGGGGGGGGGGGGGGGGGGGGGGGGGGGGGGGGGGGGGGGGGGGGGGGGGGGGGGGGGGGGGGGGGGGGGGGGGGGGGGGGGGGGGGGGGGGGGGGGGGGGGGGGGGGGGGGGGGGGGGGGGGGGGGGGGGGGGGGGGGGGGGGGGGGGGGGGGGGGGGGGGGGGGGGGGGGGGGGGGGGGGGGGGGGGGGGGGGGGGGGGGGGGGGGGGGGGGGGGGGGGGGGGGGGGGGGGGGGGGGGGGGGGGGGGGGGGGGGGGGGGGGGGGGGGGGGGGGGGGGGGGGGGGGGGGGGGGGGGGGGGGGGGGGGGGGGGGGGGGGGGGGGGGGGGGGGGGGGGGGGGGGGGGGGGGGGGGGGGGGGGGGGGGGGGGGGGGGGGGGGGGGGGGGGGGGGGGGGGGGGGGGGGGGGGGGGGGGGGGGGGGGGGGGGGGGGGGGGGGGGGGGGGGGGGGGGGGGGGGGGGGGGGGGGGGGGGGGGGGGGGGGGGGGGGGGGGGGGGGGGGGGGGGGGGGGGGGGGGGGGGGGGGGGGGGGGGGGGGGGGGGGGGGGGGGGGGGGGGGGGGGGGGGGGGGGGGGGGGGGGGGGGGGGGGGGGGGGGGGGGGGGGGGGGGGGGGGGGGGGGGGGGGGGGGGGGGGGGGGGGGGGGGGGGGGGGGGGGGGGGGGGGGGGGGGGGGGGGGGGGGGGGGGGGGGGGGGGGGGGGGGGGGGGGGGGGGGGGGGGGGGGGGGGGGGGGGGGGGGGGGGGGGGGGGGGGGGGGGGGGGGGGGGGGGGGGGGGGGGGGGGGGGGGGGGGGGGGGGGGGGGGGGGGGGGGGGGGGGGGGGGGGGGGGGGGGGGGGGGGGGGGGGGGGGGGGGGGGGGGGGGGGGGGGGGGGGGGGGGGGGGGGGGGGGGGGGGGGGGGGGGGGGGGGGGGGGGGGGGGGGGGGGGGGGGGGGGGGGGGGGGGGGGGGGGGGGGGGGGGGGGGGGGGGGGGGGGGGGGGGGGGGGGGGGGGGGGGGGGGGGGGGGGGGGGGGGGGGGGGGGGGGGGGGGGGGGGGGGGGGGGGGGGGGGGGGGGGGGGGGGGGGGGGGGGGGGGGGGGGGGGGGGGGGGGGGGGGGGGGGGGGGGGGGGGGGGGGGGGGGGGGGGGGGGGGGGGGGGGGGGGGGGGGGGGGGGGGGGGGGGGGGGGGGGGGGGGGGGGGGGGGGGGGGGGGGGGGGGGGGGGGGGGGGGGGGGGGGGGGGGGGGGGGGGGGGGGGGGGGGGGGGGGGGGGGGGGGGGGGGGGGGGGGGGGGGGGGGGGGGGGGGGGGGGGGGGGGGGGGGGGGGGGGGGGGGGGGGGGGGGGGGGGGGGGGGGGGGGGGGGGGGGGGGGGGGGGGGGGGGGGGGGGGGGGGGGGGGGGGGGGGGGGGGGGGGGGGGGGGGGGGGGGGGGGGGGGGGGGGGGGGGGGGGGGGGGGGGGGGGGGGGGGGGGGGGGGGGGGGGGGGGGGGGGGGGGGGGGGGGGGGGGGGGGGGGGGGGGGGGGGGGGGGGGGGGGGGGGGGGGGGGGGGGGGGGGGGGGGGGGGGGGGGGGGGGGGGGGGGGGGGGGGGGGGGGGGGGGGGGGGGGGGGGGGGGGGGGGGGGGGGGGGGGGGGGGGGGGGGGGGGGGGGGGGGGGGGGGGGGGGGGGGGGGGGGGGGGGGGGGGGGGGGGGGGGGGGGGGGGGGGGGGGGGGGGGGGGGGGGGGGGGGGGGGGGGGGGGGGGGGGGGGGGGGGGGGGGGGGGGGGGGGGGGGGGGGGGGGGGGGGGGGGGGGGGGGGGGGGGGGGGGGGGGGGGGGGGGGGGGGGGGGGGGGGGGGGGGGGGGGGGGGGGGGGGGGGGGGGGGGGGGGGGGGGGGGGGGGGGGGGGGGGGGGGGGGGGGGGGGGGGGGGGGGGGGGGGGGGGGGGGGGGGGGGGGGGGGGGGGGGGGGGGGGGGGGGGGGGGGGGGGGGGGGGGGGGGGGGGGGGGGGGGGGGGGGGGGGGGGGGGGGGGGGGGGGGGGGGGGGGGGGGGGGGGGGGGGGGGGGGGGGGGGGGGGGGGGGGGGGGGGGGGGGGGGGGGGGGGGGGGGGGGGGGGGGGGGGGGGGGGGGGGGGGGGGGGGGGGGGGGGGGGGGGGGGGGGGGGGGGGGGGGGGGGGGGGGGGGGGGGGGGGGGGGGGGGGGGGGGGGGGGGGGGGGGGGGGGGGGGGGGGGGGGGGGGGGGGGGGGGGGGGGGGGGGGGGGGGGGGGGGGGGGGGGGGGGGGGGGGGGACTGTTTGGTAAACCGGCAGAGGTAACTACCTGGCCACTGTGCCGGGTTGTGCGGCGAGCTTCGTGTTGCTGGGTCTTCATAAGAAATTGGGAATCCAGATAAGCAAGAGGATGAGAAAATTTAACTTTCCGGTTTGCCCGGCGAAATTTTGGCAAAGGCAAGATTTCTGAATCGGAAGAGAGAATGGTTACCTCAACGAAAGCCGCATTGCTGGCTTCAGCATCATCCTGACAAACATCATCATCAATAAGGCGTGTAAAAAGTAAGCCAAGTGAATCAAGTTCTATCTCAAGATCCGGTTTACCCACATCATCATCAATGGCCGGGTCAGACGAAGCGGTGGTTTTTCTCTTATGAGCTGGTTTCTTGACAACCTTGGTCTTGGGCCGGGTTGGCCGTCCTGCCTTTTCCGTTTTGTCTTGAGGAAGTTTCTTACTCCAGAACGGATTATCACCCTGGATCAGTAGCAATTAAAATGTTGAACATATAAAATAGTAACTCAGATCAACAATAAAGCAATTGAAATATTACCGCTGGCGGTTTGTTGGTGGTGCAATACGGAAGCAGACCGGTTTGAGCACAGAGGTGCTCCGGTTCATTCAGCATCTTCTTCACAGATTCTGTGACTTCATCCTCAGGGAGTTGGATTTTAGTGTGTCGGAGTGGGTCATCGACACTATCAGTATACTCACACATCAAATTTGGGCGCCGGCTTAGAGGCAAAATACTCCATGATATCCAGCAGCGTGCAAGGTCTATTCCTGTTAAACCATTGGCCATGATGGCCCGGAGCTTGGAAAGTTGAGGAGCATATTTAATTCTCTCCTTGGCGCTTAGCCTTTGTGGAAAAGGGTGAGTGTTGCTGAGCCGTTCTGGACGGAAGCCAGGCAAGGGATTTTCATTGTCAGGAGATGTATCCTTGCAATAAAACCAAGTTACGTTCCATTCTTTGGGGTGCGTATGGAGTTTGACGTGAGGGTAGGTGATTTCTTTCCTCTTCTGAATGGCCATACCGCCCAGTTCGGTATTAGGGCCGTCAGTGAATTCAGTATGGCGGTTCAGATGAAAGAGATCTCTAAATAACTCGACGGAAGGTTCCTCTTGAAGGTATGCTTCAGAAAGCACTTGAAAATGACATAGATTGGTGACGGAGTTGGGGAGTTGGATTTTAGTGTGTCGGAGTGGGTCATCGACACTATCAGTATACTCACACATCAAATTTGGGCGCCGGCTTAGAGGCAAAATACTCCATGATATCCAG
>JAAAWM010007816.1:0-10341 GCA_036873465.1 Thinopyrum obtusiflorum
AAACAACTTTTCAGTTTCACCGGAACTCATCCGGTGACCTTTCTCTGCGGAACGTTTCCGCTGTCCGAAACTTTTCGGTGTCCGAAACTTTTTCGGTGATTTTCTCTCAGACTCCCTGTCTAGTATTCAGCAGATAGATGACCCTTAAGCGTGTGACCCTATAGGTTCGGTGAAGTATAGACATGACACGGAACCCCTTCCGATCAATGATCAACATCGGAGCCGTGGACACCCATATTGACCCCTATACCCACACGAATGAATATTCGAGTGAACCTCCAGTTGCCGTGTGCTATTCCTGTTTCTTCACGATATGTTACAAATACCCGAGGTGAGATTTATGCATCCCCGTGGATCAACAACTTGTCCACTATGCAAGTTCCCTCGTTACCGGTATTGTTCTCTTTTCTCGTTACCGTGTTCCGGCATCCCTGTGATCAAATCACAATGTGTCTGGCCAGACGATGATGGATGCCGTAACACCGAGAGGGCCCAGAGATATCTCTCCATCATCGGATGAGCAATTCCCAATCTTGAGCTATCAAGTCCCTTGACATACTTTTCCATGAACCCGTAAGCCGCCGTAATAGCCACCCATTTACGGATGACGTTTAACAAACCCCAAAGTTCATGAAGCAAGCATGAAGAAACTCGACACTCTCATGGTCTAAGGAATTATGCAAACATTAACTTCTCTGTGTTATTAACCATTAAATTATGATGAATGTATCTCATAGCATAACATCAATCGGGTCGATTCAACACAAGTGTTCTAGGGGGGGGGGGGGGGGGGGGGGGGGGGGGGGGGGGGGGGGGGGGGGGGGGGGGGGGGGGGGGGGGGGGGGGGGGGGGGGGGGGGGGGGGGGGGGGGGGGGGGGGGGGGGGGGGGGGGGGGGGGGGGGGGGGGGGGGGGGGGGGGGGGGGGGGGGGGGGGGGGGGGGGGGGGGGGGGGGGGGGGGGGGGGGGGGGGGGGGGGGGGGGGGGGGGGGGGGGGGGGGGGGGGGGGGGGGGGGGGGGGGGGGGGGGGGGGGGGGGGGGGGGGGGGGGGGGGGGGGGGGGGGGGGGGGGGGGGGGGGGGGGGGGGGGGGGGGGGGGGGGGGGGGGGGGGGGGGGGGGGGGGGGGGGGGGGGGGGGGGGGGGGGGGGGGGGGGGGGGGGGGGGGGGGGGGGGGGGGGGGGGGGGGGGGGGGGGGGGGGGGGGGGGGGGGGGGGGGGGGGGGGGGGGGGGGGGGGGGGGGGGGGGGGGGGGGGGGGGGGGGGGGGGGGGGGGGGGGGGGGGGGGGGGGGGGGGGGGGGGGGGGGGGGGGGGGGGGGGGGGGGGGGGGGGGGGGGGGGGGGGGGGAAGGAATTATGCAAACATTAACTTCTCTGTGTTACAACCATTAACTTATGACGAATGTATCTCATAGCATAACATCAATCGGGTCGATTCAACACAAATGTTCTGCTAACATTGTGCCCTCAAAATTGTCGGCATAGTCATGCCCATGATCAGGAAAACAGGATCATCATGCAATACTTGAGCTAGTCTTAGAGGCAAGACTAGGAATACTTTTTTACCGTTTATTATTCCACACGTGCATATGAGTCTTCCTCCGAGCCTCGTTTTATTTGCAGACTCGAGAACCATAGCAGTTATAGCATGGAACATAAACCTAATTATGAACATGGAGATAAACAATAACATTTATTATTGCCTCTAGGGCATATCTCCTACAGACTCCCACTTGCACTAGAGTCAATATCTAGTCAATGCTAATGCACTTTACACCTATGGCACATTGGTGTAAATATGCTTCGCATGTGGTATAGCCTGGTGTCCAACGGATCTGACAACTTCAGTTCCGTGTGTATCTCTGCATATCCTTGCATTTTTACGCTTTCACAAAATTCATATTTTGTGTGGACTTGGCTTTGTATATATGTGAAGGGGGGGGGGGGGGGGGGGGGGGGGGGGGGGGGGGGGGGGGGGGGGGGGGGGGGGGGGGGGGGGGGGGGGGGGGGGGGGGGGGGGGGGGGGGGGGGGGGGGGGGGGGGGGGGGGGGGGGGGGGGGGGGGGGGGGGGGGGGGGGGGGGGGGGGGGGGGGGGGGGGGGGGGGGGGGGGGGGGGGGGGGGGGGGGGGGGGGGGGGGGGGGGGGGGGGGGGGGGGGGGGGGGGGGGGGGGGGGGGGGGGGGGGGGGGGGGGGGGGGGGGGGGGGGGGGGGGGGGGGGGGGGGGGGGGGGGGGGGGGGGGGGGGGGGGGGGGGGGGGGGGGGGGGGGGGGGGGGGGGGGGGGGGGGGGGGGGGGGGGGGGGGGGGGGGGGGGGGGGGGGGGGGGGGGGGGGGGGGGGGGGGGGGGGGGGGGGGGGGGGGGGGGGGGGGGGGGGGGGGGGGGGGGGGGGGGGGGGGGGGGGGGGGGGGGGGGGGGGGGGGGGGGGGGGGGGGGGGGGGGGGGGGGGGGGGGGGGGGGGGGGGGGGGGGGGGGGGGGGGGGGGGGGGGGGGGGGGGGGGGGGGGGGGGGGGGGGGGGGGGGGGGGGGGGGGGGGGGGGGGGGGGGGGGGGGGGGGGGGGGGGGGGGGGGGGGGGGGGGGGGGGGGGGGGGGGGGGGGGGGGGGGGGGGGGGGGGGGGGGGGGGGGGGGGGGGGGGGGGGGGGGGGGGGGGGGGGGGGGGGGGGGGGGGGGGGGGGGGGGGGGGGGGGGGGGGGGGGGGGGGGGGGGGGGGGGGGGGGGGGGGGGGGGGGGGGGGGGGGGGGGGGGGGGGGGGGGGGGGGGGGGGGGGGGGGGGGGGGGGGGGGGGGGGGGGGGGGGGGGGGGGGGGGGGGGGGGGGGGGGGGGGGGGGGGGGGGGGGGGGGGGGGGGGGGGGGGGGGGGGGGGGGGGGGGGGGGGGGGGGGGGGGGGGGGGGGGGGGGGGGGGGGGGGGGGGGGGGGGGGGGGGGGGGGGGGGGGGGGGGGGGGGGGGGGGGGGGGGGGGGGGGGGGGGGGGGGGGGGGGGGGGGGGGGGGGGGGGGGGGGGGGGGGGGGGGGGGGGGGGGGGGGGGGGGGGGGGGGGGGGGGGGGGGGGGGGGGGGGGGGGGGGGGGGGGGGGGGGGGGGGGGGGGGGGGGGGGGGGGGGGGGGGGGGGGGGGGGGGGGGGGGGGGGGGGGGGGGGGGGGGGGGGGGGGGGGGGGGGGGGGGGGGGGGGGGGGGGGGGGGGGGGGGGGGGGGGGGGGGGGGGGGGGGGGGGGGGGGGGGGGGGGGGGGGGGGGGGGGGGGGGGGGGGGGGGGGGGGGGGGGGGGGGGGGGGGGGGGGGGGGGGGGGGGGGGGGGGGGGGGGGGGGGGGGGGGGGGGGGGGGGGGGGGGGGGGGGGGGGGGGGGGGGGGGGGGGGGGGGGGGGGGGGGGGGGGGGGGGGGGGGGGGGGGGGGGGGGGGGGGGGGGGGGGGGGGGGGGGGGGGGGGGGGGGGGGGGGGGGGGGGGGGGGGGGGGGGGGGGGGGGGGGGGGGGGGGGGGGGGGGGGGGGGGGGGGGGGGGGGGGGGGGGGGGGGGGGGGGGGGGGGGGGGGGGGGGGGGGGGGGGGGGGGGGGGGGGGGGGGGGGGGGGGGGGGGGGGGGGGGGGGGGGGGGGGGGGGGGGGGGGGGGGGGGGGGGGGGGGGGGGGGGGGGGGGGGGGGGGGGGGGGGGGGGGGGGGGGGGGGGGGGGGGGGGGGGGGGGGGGGGGGGGGGGGGGGGGGGGGGGGGGGGGGGGGGGGGGGGGGGGGGGGGGGGGGGGGGGGGGGGGGGGGGGGGGGGGGGGGGGGGGGGGGGGGGGGGGGGGGGGGGGGGGGGGGGGGGGGGGGGGGGGGGGGGGGGGGGGGGGGGGGGGGGGGGGGGGGGGGGGGGGGGGGGGGGGGGGGGGGGGGGGGGGGGGGGGGGGGGGGGGGGGGGGGGGGGGGGGGGGGGGGGGGGGGGGGGGGGGGGGGGGGGGGGGGGGGGGGGGGGGGGGGGGGGGGGGGGGGGGGGGGGGGGGGGGGGGGGGGGGGGGGGGGGGGGGGGGGGGGGGGGGGGGGGGGGGGGGGGGGGGGGGGGGGGGGGGGGGGGGGGGGGGGGGGGGGGGGGGGGGGGGGGGGGGGGGGGGGGGGGGGGGGGGGGGGGGGGGGGGGGGGGGGGGGGGGGGGGGGGGGGGGGGGGGGGGGGGGGGGGGGGGGGGGGGGGGGGGGGGGGGGGGGGGGGGGGGGGGGGGGGGGGGGGGGGGGGGGGGGGGGGGGGGGGGGGGGGGGGGGGGGGGGGGGGGGGGGGGGGGGGGGGGGGGGGGGGGGGGGGGGGGGGGGGGGGGGGGGGGGGGGGGGGGGGGGGGGGGGGGGGGGGGGGGGGGGGGGGGGGGGGGGGGGGGGGGGGGGGGGGGGGGGGGGGGGGGGGGGGGGGGGGGGGGGGGGGGGGGGGGGGGGGGGGGGGGGGGGGGGGGGGGGGGGGGGGGGGGGGGGGGGGGGGGGGGGGGGGGGGGGGGGGGGGGGGGGGGGGGGGGGGGGGGGGGGGGGGGGGGGGGGGGGGGGGGGGGGGGGGGGGGGGGGGGGGGGGGGGGGGGGGGGGGGGGGGGGGGGGGGGGGGGGGGGGGGGGGGGGGGGGGGGGGGGGGGGGGGGGGGGGGGGGGGGGGGGGGGGGGGGGGGGGGGGGGGGGGGGGGGGGGGGGGGGGGGGGGGGGGGGGGGGGGGGGGGGGGGGGGGGGGGGGGGGGGGGGGGGGGGGGGGGGGGGGGGGGGGGGGGGGGGGGGGGGGGGGGGGGGGGGGGGGGGGGGGGGGGGGGGGGGGGGGGGGGGGGGGGGGGGGGGGGGGGGGGGGGGGGGGGGGGGGGGGGGGGGGGGGGGGGGGGGGGGGGGGGGGGGGGGGGGGGGGGGGGGGGGGGGGGGGGGGGGGGGGGGGGGGGGGGGGGGGGGGGGGGGGGGGGGGGGGGGGGGGGGGGGGGGGGGGGGGGGGGGGGGGGGGGGGGGGGGGGGGGGGGGGGGGGGGGGGGGGGGGGGGGGGGGGGGGGGGGGGGGGGGGGGGGGGGGGGGGGGGGGGGGGGGGGGGGGGGGGGGGGGGGGGGGGGGGGGGGGGGGGGGGGGGGGGGGGGGGGGGGGGGGGGGGGGGGGGGGGGGGGGGGGGGGGGGGGGGGGGGGGGGGGGGGGGGGGGGGGGGGGGGGGGGGGGGGGGGGGGGGGGGGGGGGGGGGGGGGGGGGGGGGGGGGGGGGGGGGGGGGGGGGGGGGGGGGGGGGGGGGGGGGGGGGGGGGGGGGGGGGGGGGGGGGGGGGGGGGGGGGGGGGGGGGGGGGGGGGGGGGGGGGGGGGGGGGGGGGGGGGGGGGGGGGGGGGGGGGGGGGGGGGGGGGGGGGGGGGGGGGGGGGGGGGGGGGGGGGGGGGGGGGGGGGGGGGGGGGGGGGGGGGGGGGGGGGGGGGGGGGGGGGGGGGGGGGGGGGGGGGGGGGGGGGGGGGGGGGGGGGGGGGGGGGGGGGGGGGGGGGGGGGGGGGGGGGGGGGGGGGGGGGGGGGGGGGGGGGGGGGGGGGGGGGGGGGGGGGGGGGGGGGGGGGGGGGGGGGGGGGGGGGGGGGGGGGGGGGGGGGGGGGGGGGGGGGGGGGGGGGGGGGGGGGGGGGGGGGGGGGGGGGGGGGGGGGGGGGGGGGGGGGGGGGGGGGGGGGGGGGGGGGGGGGGGGGGGGGGGGGGGGGGGGGGGGGGGGGGGGGGGGGGGGGGGGGGGGGGGGGGGGGGGGGGGGGGGGGGGGGGGGGGGGGGGGGGGGGGGGGGGGGGGGGGGGGGGGGGGGGGGGGGGGGGGGTTAAATTGTTAATCACTGATTCTTGGGTATTGTGAGTTAATCACAAAGATACCTGCTCGATTGCATTCTGTTGCAACTCGATGTAAGAACTACTGTGGCCTGAAAGACTAGCCAGGAATGAGGTTTAGGTATACACAGGGAACATAGTAAATGTTACTATACCTTCCATCGGTGTATTACCGTCTGTATTTATTTTCATAATTCATTTAGAGTTTTACACACTCTAGCCCTTTGCACAAGGTATCTTGCAAGAAGGTTATTCATAAGAGAACTTTTGATGTTCGGTGTTATGAATAACATAAGGGCCATACTTTCATTTTGAATGAGATGTATGTGATGAATATTGATAATAATACATTACCTCTAGGTTTACTTTCATAATTCATTTTAGAGTTTCATACACTCTAGCCCATTGCACAATGTTTATTGCAAAAGAGTTGTTCATAAAAACAACAATTGTTGTTCAGTATTATGAATAACATGAAGGGCCATACTTCCATCCAAGATGGGATGTATGTTATGAATATTGATGGTAATATGATACATCCATAACACTGACGCTAAATGTCGCAAGACTAAAGGAATACCACATCTGTGTGGCACTGCATTTGGTCACATTGGAGAAACCCGCATGGAAAATTCCATCATGGTGGTTTTTGAAGTCATTTGATTATGAATCATCTGACCCTTGCAACTTTCCTCCAAAAGGTGAAGTGACTGAAAAACCGTTCATAGGCCAAAAAGAACGAGCAACAAACTTATTGGTAACCATACATTTTGATGTGTGTAGTCCGATAAATGTTGTTGCAAGCAGTGGATTGTTCTATCTTCAAAAAGGACTCAAGTAAATATATGGATATTTGCTTGATGAGACGCAAGTCTGGATCTTTTGAAATCATTTGAAAGGTTCTCAATATGAAGTAGAAATTATTGTAACAAGAAAATTATGTTTCTGCAATTAGATTGCTGAAAGGAATATTTGAGTTACAAGTTTAGCGTACGTCTGATGAGTTGTGAAAAGAGTTTCATAACTTACACCTCCCGGAACACCACTGTTGTGGAAAGTCCGTGAAGATGTATTCAAACCATTTGTGACATGGTAAGATCAAAGATGACATAAATCAATTTGCCATTATCACTTTTAGAGTAATGCTTTAGTGACTGCGGCTTTTACACTGAAAAGAGCACCATCAGATCTGTTGAAATGACGCCATGGTATGGTACGCCCAACCATGTTCTATCTTTTCTTAACATTTGGAATGTGGGGATTGTGTAAAATGTTACATACCTATTCCAAATCAGAGAAGTGCTACTTTGTAGGTTATCCCAAGTAATTGGGTATTCCTCCCTCACTGTACCGAGGCAATAGATTTTGCCACAAAACGGTACGCTTTTAAAGAGAATAGTTCTTGCAAAAAGGTGAGTGGGAGGACAGTGCAACTCGACGAGATAACAAGTATCTTCGTCATCAGGTCAAAGGAAAGGGACCTTGGAAGTGATTCCAGAGTTTCCTACTGCGACTGATACGGAAGCCTCTACATGAGATGTATGGACTTCAGTCGAACTTGCAGCTGAACCACGTAGGCAAAACTCGTGCAAACCTCTCAGGTGCGCATACGAGATATTGTTGTTAGACAACAATATACCTACGATACACAAGGAAGCGTTGATGGGCCCTGACTCTGAAATTGGCTAAATGCCAAATACAATCCGAGATAGTTTCCATAAATGATTCGAGATTTAAATCTTGATACACCATTCGGAAGACTTGGAGTCTAACGAACATTAATGGAACTATAACTGATGTGGATAAAATGTTTTATCCATAAAGCTCGACTTGTTGAAATAACAAGTTCAAGGAGTTGACTACGATGAGTTCATCTCACCGTAGCGATGCTTAAAGTCAGATCGGGTTAAACTAGCAATTAATACATATTTCAATCATGAGATATGAAACATGGATGACAAAAGGATTTCCATCAGATGGAAATGCAACATAGGACTTGTGAGTGATACAGTCCAAAGTATTTTGTCGATCCAGAGGATGCTAGTGAATGTGCATACTTCAGAGTTCCAGCAATGGACAGAAGAGAGCAAAATGGAGTTGGAATCTTCATTTTGATGAAATGGTCAAAAGAGTTTGATTTCATCAATGGGTAATGAAGATGCTTGAGTTTTCAAGAAAGTAAGTGGGAGCATAATGATATTCCTAAAAACCTTGTGTGCTTGGGGGGGGGGGGGGGGGGGGGGGGGGGGGGGGGGGGGGGGGGGGGGGGGGGGGGGGGGGGGGGGGGGGGGGGGGGGGGGGGGGGGGGGGGGGGGGGGGGGGGGGGGGGGGGGGGGGGGGGGGGGGGGGGGGGGGGGGGGGGGGGGGGGGGGGGGGGGGGGGGGGGGGGGGGGGGGGGGGGGGGGGGGGGGGGGGGGGGGGGGGGGGGGGGGGGGGGGGGGGGGGGGGGGGGGGGGGGGGGGGGGGGGGGGGGGGGGGGGGGGGGGGGGGGGGGGGGGGGGGGGGGGGGGGGGGGGGGGGGGGGGGGGGGGGGGGGGGGGGGGGGGGGGGGGGGGGGGGGGGGGGGGGGGGGGGGGGGGGGGGGGGGGGGGGGGGGGGGGGGGGGGGGGGGGGGGGGGGGGGGGGGGGGGGGGGGGGGGGGGGGGGGGGGGGGGGGGGGGGGGGGGGGGGGGGGGGGGGGGGGGGGGGGGGGGGGGGGGGGGGGGGGGGGGGGGGGGGGGGGGGGGGGGGGGGGGGGGGGGGGGGGGGGGGGGGGGGGGGGGGGGGGGGGGGGGGGGGGGGGGGGGGGGGGGGGGGGGGGGGGGGGGGGGGGGGGGGGGGGGGGGGGGGGGGGGGGGGGGGGGGGGGGGGGGGGGGGGGGGGGGGGGGGGGGGGGGGGGGGGGGGGGGGGGGGGGGGGGGGGGGGGGGGGGGGGGGGGGGGGGGGGGGGGGGGGGGGGGGGGGGGGGGGGGGGGGGGGGGGGGGGGGGGGGGGGGGGGGGGGGGGGGGGGGGGGGGGGGGGGGGGGGGGGGGGGGGGGGGGGGGGGGGGGGGGGGGGGGGGGGGGGGGGGGGGGGGGGGGGGGGGGGGGGGGGGGGGGGGGGGGGGGGGGGGGGGGGGGGGGGGGGGGGGGGGGGGGGGGGGGGGGGGGGGGGGGGGGGGGGGGGGGGGGGGGGGGGGGGGGGGGGGGGGGGGGGGGGGGGGGGGGGGGGGGGGGGGGGGGGGGGGGGGGGGGGGGGGGGGGGGGGGGGGGGGGGGGGGGGGGGGGGGGGGGGGGGGGGGGGGGGGGGGGGGGGGGGGGGGGGGGGGGGGGGGGGGGGGGGGGGGGGGGGGGGGGGGGGGGGGGGGGGGGGGGGGGGGGGGGGGGGGGGGGGGGGGGGGGGGGGGGGGGGGGGGGGGGGGGGGGGGGGGGGGGGGGGGGGGGGGGGGGGGGGGGGGGGGGGGGGGGGGGGGGGGGGGGGGGGGGGGGGGGGGGGGGGGGGGGGGGGGGGGGGGGGGGGGGGGGGGGGGGGTAGCAGCTTTGAGGGCACAATGTTAGAAGAACATTTGTGTTGAATCGACCCGATTGATGTTATGCTATGAGTTACATTCGTCACAAGTTAATGGTTAATAACACAGGGATGGTTAATGTTTGCATAATTCCTTAGACCATGAGAGTATCGAGTTTCTTCATACTTGCTTCATGAACTTTGGGGTTTGTTAAACGTCATCCGTAAATGGGTGGCTATTACGGCGGCTTACGGGTTCATGGAAAAGTATGTCAAGTAACTTGATAGCTCGAGATTGGGATTTGCTCCTCCGACGATGGAGAGATATCTCTGGGCCCTCTCGGTGTTACGGTATCCATCATCATCTGGCCAGACACTTTGTGATTTGATCACGGGGATGCCGGAACACGGTAACGAGAAAAGAGAACAATACCGGTAACGAGATAACTAGCATAGTGGACAAGTTGTTGATCCACGGGAATGCCAACATGTCTCACCTCGGGTATTTGTAACATATCGTGAAGCAACAGGAATAGCACACGGCAACTGGAGGTTGACTCGAATATTCATTCGTGTGGGTATAGGGGTCAATATGGGTGTCCACGGCTCCGATGCTGATCATTGATCGGAAAGTATTCCGGTCATGTCTATACTTCACCGAACCTATAGGGTCACATGCTTAAGGGTCATCTATCTGCTTAACGCTAGACAGGGAGTCTGAGAGAAAGTCACCGAAAATGTTTCGGAGACAACGGAAGAGTTCCGAGAGAGAGAACACCAAAAGAGTTTCGGTAAAACCAAAAAGGTGTTTCGGAATATAATATTAGGTCAAATAGGGTTTCGGCATCGCATGGAAATTTTCAGAGGATGTTAGAATTGGTCTGGGAACTTCTGGGAATTTTCAGACAGAAAAAACGAAAATGTTCCGAAACTGCCGTAACCGCTGTTGATGCTTTCCGCTGATAAAAACCACCGCACCGAAAATGTTTCGGATCATGCCCAGAATAATTTTAGAGGGTGCCAAAAATGTTCTGGGACCTTCTGGAATTTTTAGAAAAAGTTTCGCGGAAAACATTTTGTCTCAGCGCGAGGGGACAAGATCCCACGAAACGGGGGTTGCATGTTTGGT
>JAAAWM010007817.1:0-10342 GCA_036873465.1 Thinopyrum obtusiflorum
CATGCGCATATTTTTGGTAGCTTGGGTACAATAGCAAAATGGCCCACTTGTCAGCGAGTGGGTCGAGTGGCCCACTTGTCAGTGAGGTGTGTGCTTGATACTTGACTAGTTTGATATATTCAAAAAGGTTGGCATAGAGTGGAAGACTAATAGCCCAGTCCTAGCGCAGTGGTAGAAACATAGTGAAACAAGCGCACGGTTGTGGGTTCGAGTCCCCGCTGGCGCATATTTTTTTGCTCACAATGAAATCTGTTCAGTTGAAGCAAAATTCAATTAAAATAGCATCTTCAGTTCTGACCAAAATTCAGTTAAAATAGCATCTACAAGACAACATTCTGACCAAAACAACTACAAGATGATCACAACAACTACTAAATGATCACAACAACTACAAAGACAACATTCTGACCAAAACTTGAACTAAAGATGTTCAAAAAAATTTCTGTATGATCATTTTGCAATCTTTTGCATTACAAGACAACATTTTAATAGCAAGCATAAAAGCTACAATAACATCTCAATTTAGTTCAAAATAGCAAGCATAACATCTCAATTTTGCTGCTGGAATCTTAAAGCACTGTGAATCAGGATAACTACATCACTATTGCTATAGCCATCAGGATCATCATTTTGCTACAACCATCAGGATCATCATCTTGCTACAACCATCAGGATCATCATTTTGCTCCTAGAATCTTCAAGGATTTTTCTACCTGGAGAGAAGATTGATCACATCGGGTCACCAGTCCCATAGATACCAAAACAAAGAACATTAAGTAATAGTATTTACCTTTGCCAGTCCATTCGCTACTCATCGTCATCGATACAAAAACAAGGGACTCTATGCCCACTCATGTTTTCCTCATCATCACTACAATATTACAGCATAGTATGATCAGTCCGGCTTTCCTCATCCTCGCTCTCATGTCCATCCGCTACCACCTTTCTTCTTTTCTTGATGCCTTCAACTGTTGCAGCACCAACGATCACACGTTCCCGGTCCCTTCGCACTCTGCTTTGCACCGGAACTTCCATAGAGTCATCATCAGCTTGCAACAGAACTTCCGTAGAGTCATCATCTTGGTATGTTAGTCCACCATGACCGGGGTCCTTTTCCCTTCTGTTTCAGTCACACTCCACAAGTGTATGTGCTCAAAGTTTTGCACAACTCCCCATTTTCCGTGCAAAAGAGTGTCTGGCAGATAAAACACCATTGTTGCTTGTGTTGTTAGAATAAAGGGATCACTCTTATACCAGCACCTTGCAGTGTTGATGCTTTTGAAGTGGCCGTCATATTTGACAAAAGAGTCTCTCTTCTTCTTGCTACCAAGCTCAAACTAGTCACAGCGAAATAAGACAACCGAGCGATGGATGCCTCCACTAGAGTTGTATAGCAACTCTACGATGCTTCTCAACTGACCATAGAAGTCAATGATCTCACGATCATGTGACCCCTCAGTGACGATTCCACTATTCTATGTCTTCCTTTTTTCCTTGCGGTCAACGGTGTGGTACCAGACACCGTCAGCAATGCATGCTGAATACACTCGCAGGGGGGGGGGGGGGGGGGGGGGGGGGGGGGGGGGGGGGGGGGGGGGGGGGGGGGGGGGGGGGGGGGGGGGGGGGGGGGGGGGGGGGGGGGGGGGGGGGGGGGGGGGGGGGGGGGGGGGGGGGGGGGGGGGGGGGGGGGGGGGGGGGGGGGGGGGGGGGGGGGGGGGGGGGGGGGGGGGGGGGGGGGGGGGGGGGGGGGGGGGGGGGGGGGGGGGGGGGGGGGGGGGGGGGGGGGGGGGGGGGGGGGGGGGGGGGGGGGGGGGGGGGGGGGGGGGGGGGGGGGGGGGGGGGGGGGGGGGGGGGGGGGGGGGGGGGGGGGGGGGGGGGGGGGGGGGGGGGGGGGGGGGGGGGGGGGGGGGGGGGGGGGGGGGGGGGGGGGGGGGGGGGGGGGGGGGGGGGGGGGGGGGGGGGGGGGGGGGGGGGGGGGGGGGGGGGGGGGGGGGGGGGGGGGGGGGGGGGGGGGGGGGGGGGGGGGGGGGGGGGGGGGGGGGGGGGGGGGGGGGGGGGGGGGGGGGGGGGGGGGGGGGGGGGGGGGGGGGGGGGGGGGGGGGGGGGGGGGGGGGGGGGGGGGGGGGGGGGGGGGGGGGGGGGGGGGGGGGGGGGGGGGGGGGGGGGGGGGGGGGGGGGGGGGGGGGGGGGGGGGGGGGGGGGGGGGGGGGGGGGGGGGGGGGGGGGGGGGGGGGGGGGGGGGGGGGGGGGGGGGGGGGGGGGGGGGGGGGGGGGGGGGGGGGGGGGGGGGGGGGGGGGGGGGGGGGGGGGGGGGGGGGGGGGGGGGGGGGGGGGGGGGGGGGGGGGGGGGGGGGGGGGGGGGGGGGGGGGGGGGGGGGGGGGGGGGGGGGGGGGGGGGGGGGGGGGGGGGGGGGGGGGGGGGGGGGGGGGGGGGGGGGGGGGGGGGGGGGGGGGGGGGGGGGGGGGGGGGGGGGGGGGGGGGGGGGGGGGGGGGGGGGGGGGGGGGGGGGGGGGGGGGGGGGGGGGGGGGGGGGGGGGGGGGGGGGGGGGGGGGGGGGGGGGGGGGGGGGGGGGGGGGGGGGGGGGGGGGGGGGGGGGGGGGGGGGGGGGGGGGGGGGGGGGGGGGGGGGGGGGGGGGGGGGGGGGGGGGGGGGGGGGGGGGGGGGGGGGGGGGGGGGGGGGGGGGGGGGGGGGGGGGGGGGGGGGGGGGGGGGGGGGGGGGGGGGGGGGGGGGGGGGGGGGGGGGGGGGGGGGGGGGGGGGGGGGGGGGGGGGGGGGGGGGGGGGGGAAGAAACAATCATAATGAATATCCCGGAGGTAGAACCATCCCAGAGATACTTGATAATAGCAATAATATCACGGGTTAGTCAACAATAATAATAATCATAGTTCTCACAAATCACAAGCAGTATTTCTGGTTAACAGTTTCACCTCCGAAGACCGACACTAAGACCGACACCTGACCCATCCCAGACTGAAATCCTTAACCATGGATACGGCTATTCGAATAGGTTTATTCTCTGCAGAGGGTGTACTCTTTACCCACGAGTAACGGATTTCTTTAGTCCATCGGGACTAATTCCGTCTACGGTCTTTTTGTTGAAAACACACCTAACTTGCACACACCAGCTTAACTCACACGTGTCTGGAATCACCCACGACACCTGTTAAGCAACTCTAAGTGGGGAGGCTACAACCTCGCGTAGCATGGGATCAAACTTATATCGCGCGCTCTAAGGGGTGGCCTCCCCTCTCGGTCCCAACCGGAAACACCCATGCCCCCGGACCAGGTGGCCTGCCTACCAGCTACAACCGGTATCATCCACCATGGCCTCTCTGTACGGTGTGTGCTAGAAAGAGGTTGACAACTTACTGAACCGTACTCTACTTGCTGTAGAGACGAGTGGTAGTACGAGACAAGTATGGGGGTTACTGGAACAAGACTCGATCTACGGTCGACTCTGGAGGTTCAAGTATTCTCTGCATGATTAGCATGACGAATATAATTCATCCATCAGAGTCACCTCTCATATCGCCTTACCATGCCATACCAGACATAACCGTCCCGACGGAGACCGGCGACAAACTCAAGCCTACCCAAGGCAGAGGTTTTTCCCGGGTTCCTGCCGGTATACATGCAAGGCATATGAGGGTGATTATCATCACAAGTAAATCCATTTCCAACAGCATGGGAATCAACAACATGCACCCATGCATATGATCATATCACATGAAATAACAAGTCCTTCGAAATGCGGTGGTGTTATAAATGCATCAACGATCACACCAAAATATTATGCCGGGATTCAGAATGCTTGCCTTCAATGTGTGGAAAGGCAGGGTGCTCTCCAAACTTTTGAAAGTTTCTTCTCTCTTCAAAAATCCTATTTTAGCAATATAAAAGAATTAACACACAAAATAAAAACAGCACCAAAAGTTGTTTGAAAAAAAATTTCAAATAAATCTTAAAATAAACTAGACCAAATTTGAGGAAGGTAGGAAAAAGAATCAACTCATTTGGAGTTATATTTAAAAAGTTATAGCCAGTCAAAGTTCTGGTCAATATCTGTTTTTAAATTAAAACAGAAAAGAAAACGTTTTGAAGAGATTACGCTTTCGCGCAGAGAAGACGTATTACGGGTATGACGCCTCCACTTACTCCAGCGTGGACGGCGCGGGGTCGCTGACAGTGGGTCCAGGGGCCCACTGGTCAGGTTTGACCAGTCGCCGCGCGTCGTCTCCCTCCTCTGCCCGAGCGGAGCGGGGCTCCGGCGATCGGGGGGGGGGGGGGGGGGGGGGGGGGGGGGGGGGGGGGGGGGGGGGGGGGGGGGGGGGGGGGGGGGGGGGGGGGGGGGGGGGGGGGGGGGGGGGGGGGGGGGGGGGGGGGGGGGGGGGGGGGGGGGGGGGGGGGGGGGGGGGGGGGGGGGGGGGGGGGGGGGGGGGGGGGGGGGGGGGGGGGGGGGGGGGGGGGGGGGGGGGGGGGGGGGGGGGGGGGGGGGGGGGGGGGGGGGGGGGGGGGGGGGGGGGGGGGGGGGGGGGGGGGGGGGGGGGGGGGGGGGGGGGGGGGGGGGGGGGGGGGGGGGGGGGGGGGGGGGGGGGGGGGGGGGGGGGGGGGGGGGGGGGGGGGGGGGGGGGGGGGGGGGGGGGGGGGGGGGGGGGGGGGGGGGGGGGGGGGGGGGGGGGGGGGGGGGGGGGGGGGGGGGGGGGGGGGGGGGGGGGGGGGGGGGGGGGGGGGGGGGGGGGGGGGGGGGGGGGGGGGGGGGGGGGGGGGGGGGGGGGGGGGGGGGGGGGGGGGGGGGGGGGGGGGGGGGGGGGGGGGGGGGGGGGGGGGGGGGGGGGGGGGGGGGGGGGGGGGGGGGGGGGGGGGGGGGGGGGGGGGGGGGGGGGGGGGGGGGGGGGGGGGGGGGGGGGGGGGGGGGGGGGGGGGGGGGGGGGGGGGGGGGGGGGGGGGGGGGGGGGGGGGGGGGGGGGGGGGGGGGGGGGGGGGGGGGGGGGGGGGGGGGGGGGGGGGGGGGGGGGGGGGGGGGGGGGGGGGGGGGGGGGGGGGGGGGGGGGGGGGGGGGGGGGGGGGGGGGGGGGGGGGGGGGGGGGGGGGGGGGGGGGGGGGGGGGGGGGGGGGGGGGGGGGGGGGGGGGGGGGGGGGGGGGGGGGGGGGGGGGGGGGGGGGGGGGGGGGGGGGGGGGGGGGGGGGGGGGGGGGGGGGGGGGGGGGGGGGGGGGGGGGGGGGGGGGGGGGGGGGGGGGGGGGGGGGGGGGGGGGGGGGGGGGGGGGGGGGGGGGGGGGGGGGGGGGGGGGGGGGGGGGGGGGGGGGGGGGGGGGGGGGGGGGGGGGGGGGGGGGGGGGGGGGGGGGGGGGGGGGGGGGGGGGGGGGGGGGGGGGGGGGGGGGGGGGGGGGGGGGGGGGGGGGGGGGGGGGGGGGGGGGGGGGGGGGGGGGGGGGGGGGGGGGGGGGGGGGGGGGGGGGGGGGGGGGGGGGGGGGGGGGGGGGGGGGGGGGGGGGGGGGGGGGGGGGGGGGGGGGGGGGGGGGGGGGGGGGGGGGGGGGGGGGGGGGGGGGGGGGGGGGGGGGGGGGGGGGGGGGGGGGGGGGGGGGGGGGGGGGGGGGGGGGGGGGGGGGGGGGGGGGGGGGGGGGGGGGGGGGGGGGGGGGGGGGGGGGGGGGGGGGGGGGGGGGGGGGGGGGGGGGGGGGGGGGGGGGGGGGGGGGGGGGGGGGGGGGGGGGGGGGGGGGGGGGGGGGGGGGGGGGGGGGGGGGGGGGGGGGGGGGGGGGGGGGGGGGGGGGGGGGGGGGGGGGGGGGGGGGGGGGGGGGGGGGGGGGGGGGGGGGGGGGGGGGGGGGGGGGGGGGGGGGGGGGGGGGGGGGGGGGGGGGGGGGGGGGGGGGGGGGGGGGGGGGGGGGGGGGGGGGGGGGGGGGGGGGGGGGGGGGGGGGGGGGGGGGGGGGGGGGGGGGGGGGGGGGGGGGGGGGGGGGGGGGGGGGGGGGGGGGGGGGGGGGGGGGGGGGGGGGGGGGGGGGGGGGGGGGGGGGGGGGGGGGGGGGGGGGGGGGGGGGGGGGGGGGGGGGGGGGGGGGGGGGGGGGGGGGGGGGGGGGGGGGGGGGGGGGGGGGGGGGGGGGGGGGGGGGGGGGGGGGGGGGGGGGGGGGGGGGGGGGGGGGGGGGGGGGGGGGGGGGGGGGGGGGGGGGGGGGGGGGGGGGGGGGGGGGGGGGGGGGGGGGGGGGGGGGGGGGGGGGGGGGGGGGGGGGGGGGGGGGGGGGGGGGGGGGGGGGGGGGGGGGGGGGGGGGGGGGGGGGGGGGGGGGGGGGGGGGGGGGGGGGGGGGGGGGGGGGGGGGGGGGGGGGGGGGGGGGGGGGGGGGGGGGGGGGGGGGGGGGGGGGGGGGGGGGGGGGGGGGGGGGGGGGGGGGGGGGGGGGGGGGGGGGGGGGGGGGGGGGGGGGGGGGGGGGGGGGGGGGGGGGGGGGGGGGGGGGGGGGGGGGGGGGGGGGGGGGGGGGGGGGGGGGGGGGGGGGGGGGGGGGGGGGGGGGGGGGGGGGGGGGGGGGGGGGGGGGGGGGGGGGGGGGGGGGGGGGGGGGGGGGGGGGGGGGGGGGGGGGGGGGGGGGGGGGGGGGGGGGGGGGGGGGGGGGGGGGGGGGGGGGGGGGGGGGGGGGGGGGGGGGGGGGGGGGGGGGGGGGGGGGGGGGGGGGGGGGGGGGGGGGGGGGGGGGGGGGGGGGGGGGGGGGGGGGGGGGGGGGGGGGGGGGGGGGGGGGGGGGGGGGGGGGGGGGGGGGGGGGGGGGGGGGGGGGGGGGGGGGGGGGGGGGGGGGGGTTTGTGGTGTCGCTCAGACGCCCGACTGTGGCATTTCTTTTTAAGCCCTTTATGTGGTGTCGCTAAGACGCCCGACTGTGGCATTGCTGGTTATTCGTTTTCATAAATTTTAATACTACTATGTTATTGCAATTTTATAAATAACCGCAGGCACGCATCAGAAATTTATTTACTATTTTCGACTGACGTCATGAGCATAAAATGTTTTCAGCACATCATTGTTATATTATACCTGTGTTCATAATGTTTGCGAGTACATCCAAAGTACTCACTGGCATGTCCCTGGCTATTGTCTTGGCCAGATTTTCTTGCACGGAGAGGAGCGACGCGATGCCAGCCCCGGAACCCACACAATGGAGATAGCAGCCTCGCGAAGATAGGAATTAACCTGGTCAGCTGTTCCCGTGGGAAATGGAGTCCCATAGACACTGATGTTTCGCAACCCGCTTCCGCCATCAACCACTAGAAACCATTTGTTGTACTCACAGGCCAGAATGGTCTTGTACGGCATATTTTGTATTTTTCTTGGAATTTCTGTATCAAGTTGGAGCCTCATTAAAGCCCTTTTTGTGGTGTCGCTCAGACGCTCGACTGTGGCATTTCTTTTTAAGCCCTTTATGTGGTGTCGCTAAGACGCCCGACTGTGGCATTGCTGGTTATTCGTTTTCATAAATTTTAATACTACTATGTTACTGCAATTTTATAAATAACCGCAGGCACGCATCAGAAATTTATTTACTATTTTCGACTGATGTCATGAGCATAAAATGTTTTCGGGGGGGGGGGGGGGGGGGGGGGGGGGGGGGGGGGGGGGGGGGGGGGGGGGGGGGGGGGGGGGGGGGGGGGGGGGGGGGGGGGGGGGGGGGGGGGGGGGGGGGGGGGGGGGGGGGGGGGGGGGGGGGGGGGGGGGGGGGGGGGGGGGGGGGGGGGGGGGGGGGGGGGGGGGGGGGGGGGGGGGGGGGGGGGGGGGGGGGGGGGGGGGGGGGGGGGGGGGGGGGGGGGGGGGGGGGGGGGGGGGGGGGGGGGGGGGGGGGGGGGGGGGGGGGGGGGGGGGGGGGGGGGGGGGGGGGGGGGGGGGGGGGGGGGGGGGGGGGGGGGGGGGGGGGGGGGGGGGGGGGGGGGGGGGGGGGGGGGGGGGGGGGGGGGGGGGGGGGGGGGGGGGGGGGGGGGGGGGGGGGGGGGGGGGGGGGGGGGGGGGGGGGGGGGGGGGGGGGGGGGGGGGGGGGGGGGGGGGGGGGGGGGGGGGGGGGGGGGGGGGGGGGGGGGGGGGGGGGGGGGGGGGGGGGGGGGGGGGGGGGGGGGGGGGGGGGGGGGGGGGGGGGGGGGGGGGGGGGGGGGGGGGGGGGGGGGGGGGGGGGGGGGGGGGGGGGGGGGGGGGGGGGGGGGGGGGGGGGGGGGGGGGGGGGGGGGGGGGGGGGGGGGGGGGGGGGGGGGGGGGGGGGGGGGGGGGGGGGGGGGGGGGGGGGGGGGGGGGGGGGGGGGGGGGGGGGGGGGGGGGGGGGGGGGGGGGGGGGGGGGGGGGGGGGGGGGGGGGGGGGGGGGGGGGGGGGGGGGGGGGGGGGGGGGGGGGGGGGGGGGGGGGGGGGGGGGGGGGGGGGGGGGGGGGGGGGGGGGGGGGGGGGGGGGGGGGGGGGGGGGGGGGGGGGGGGGGGGGGGGGGGGGGGGGGGGGGGGGGGGGGGGGGGGGGGGGGGGGGGGGGGGGGGGGGGGGGGGGGGGGGGGGGGGGGGGGGGGGGGGGGGGGGGGGGGGGGGGGGGGGGGGGGGGGGGGGGGGGGGGGGGGGGGGGGGGGGGGGGGGGGGGGGGGGGGGGGGGGGGGGGGGGGGGGGGGGGGGGGGGGGGGGGGGGGGGGGGGGGGGGGGGGGGGGGGGGGGGGGGGGGGGGGGGGGGGGGGGGGGGGGGGGGGGGGGGGGGGGGGGGGGGGGGGGGGGGGGGGGGGGGGGGGGGGGGGGGGGGGGGGGGGGGGGGGGGGGGGGGGGGGGGGGGGGGGGGGGGGGGGGGGGGGGGGGGGGGGGGGGGGGGGGGGGGGGGGGGGGGGGGGGGGGGGGGGGGGGGGGGGGGGGGGGGGGGGGGGGGGGGGGGGGGGGGGGGGGGGGGGGGGGGGGGGGGGGGGGGGGGGGGGGGGGGGGGGGGGGGGGGGGGGGGGGGGGGGGGGGGGGGGGGGGGGGGGGGGGGGGGGGGGGGGGGGGGGGGGGGGGGGGGGGGGGGGGGGGGGGGGGGGGGGGGGGGGGGGGGGGGGGCTAGGACGAGGCTATTAGTCTTCCACTCTATGCCAACCTTTTTGAATATATCAAACTAGTCAAGTATGAAGCACACACCTCACTGACAAGTGGGCCACTCGACCCACTCGCTGACAAGTGGGCCATTTTGCTATTGTACCCAAGCTACCAAAAATATGCGCGTGGCCAAAAAATATGCGCGTGCGGGGGCTCGAACCCACGACCGTGCGCTTATTTCACTGTGTTTCGACCACTGGGCTAGGAAGAGGCTGTTGGTTTTGTAATCTATGCTCACCCTTTTTAATATATCAAACCAGTCACGTAGCAAACACCGAACTCGCTGATAAGTGGACCCGCTCCCTCTATTTTCCCCACTTCTCCTCACCACTCGACCCGCTCCTCCTCTCCATCGACGGCGCCGCCCACCGCTGCCGGCTCCTTCCTCTCCCACCGCCGGCCTCGCCACCGCCGCCGGCTCCTTCCTCTCTCTCTCTTGGTATGCATCCTTCCTCTCTCTCTCCTTCCTGGTTGGATTAGTTTTCTGCTACTGGTTAGATTAGGGTTCTTGCCGTCGCCTAGATTGGATTAGATTAGATAGGGATTGGATTAGATTAGGGTTTGATTTGGTTAGGGTTTGATTGGGACTGCATTAGATTAGATTAGGGTTGGATTATTAGGGATTGGATTATGTTTCCTCACAGATGTTCTTTAATAGATAGATGCTCCTTTCCAGCTAATATAGCATTGGAGGTGAGTTATTATTATGGCTTGCTTTAACCAGTGTTGTCCAGGTCCTTCATCATCCAGTGTTGTCGTCATAGCAGGGCTTCATTGTCCATTTGTACATATGAACTGCATTTGTACAGTAGTTAATTCTCTTAAGATAAGTTGTAATGCATGTTTGTCCTTGGGTGTATCTGGCATATTCTGAATATTAAGTGAAAAAGAAGCTTGTCTCTGTACACATTGTTGTTTCTTTTGCCTAGAATCATGGGCTGTGGTCTCTGAATTTTTTTTGTGGAATTCTGTATGGTTTATTTTGACGATCAAGAGATGAATGCCAAAGCATGTTGGATGCTGCTAGTTTTATCTTGAGAAACTGGAGGCATCATAAAAATTCTGTATGGTTCTATTGATGATGCATGAAGTATTTCCTGCGGGGATATTGAGGCAGTGAGACACTAGTGTGTTCTAATTTGTTTTTCTTTTTGTAATGTTTTACCCGAGTGGCTAAGCACTGCTATGTAGGTGTACAAATACAATGTGATCATGCTAAGCACTGCTATGTTGGTGCTTATGTTCTGATGTGTACAAATACAATTCT
>JAAAWM010007818.1:0-10347 GCA_036873465.1 Thinopyrum obtusiflorum
AATGAAAGTCATTCCCTATGCCTCAGCCATAGGTTCTATCATGTATGCAATGCCGTGTACCAGACCTAATGTGTGCCTTGCTATAAGTATAGTAGGGAGGTACCAAAGTAATCCAGGAGTGGATCACTGGACAGCAGTCAAGAACATCCTAAAATACCTAAAAAGGATTAAGGATATGTTTCTCGTTTATGGAGGTGACAAAGAGCTCGTTGTAAATGGTTACGTCGATGCAAGCTTTGACACTGATCCGGATGACTCTAAGTCACAAACCGGATACGTATTTATATTGAATGGTGGAGCTGTCAGTTGGTGCAGTTCCAAACAGAGCATTGTGGCAGGATCTACGTGTGAAGCGGAGTACATAGCTGCTTCGGAAGCAGCGAATGAAGGAGTCTGGATGAAGGAGTTCATATCCGATCTAGGTGTCATACCTAGTGCATCGGGTCCAATGAAAATCTTTTGTGACAATACTGGTGCAATTGCCTTGGCAAAGGAATCCAGATTTCACAAGAAGACCAAGCACATCAAGAGATGCTTCAATTCCATCCGTCATCAAGTGTTGGAAGGGGACATAGAGATTTGCAAGATACATATGGATCTGAATGTTGCAGACCCGTTGACTAAGCCTCTCTCACGAGCAAAACATGATCAGCACCAAGACTCCATGGGTGTTAGAATCATTACTATGTAATCTAGATTATTGACTCTAGTGCAAGTGGGAGACTGAAGGAAATGTGCCCTAGAGGCAATAATAAAGTTGTTATTTACATTTCCTTATATCATGATAAATGTTTATTATTCATGCTAGAATTGTATTAACTGAAAACTTAGTACATGTGTGAATACATAGACAAACAGAGTGTCCCTAGTATGCCTCTACTTGACTGGATAGTTTATCAAAGATGGTTATGTTTCCTAGCCATAGACATGTGTTGTCATTTGATAGGGGGGGGGGGGGGGGGGGGGGGGGGGGGGGGGGGGGGGGGGGGGGGGGGGGGGGGGGGGGGGGGGGGGGGGGGGGGGGGGGGGGGGGGGGGGGGGGGGGGGGGGGGGGGGGGGGGGGGGGGGGGGGGGGGGGGGGGGGGGGGGGGGGGGGGGGGGGGGGGGGGGGGGGGGGGGGGGGGGGGGGGGGGGGGGGGGGGGGGGGGGGGGGGGGGGGGGGGGGGGGGGGGGGGGGGGGGGGGGGGGGGGGGGGGGGGGGGGGGGGGGGGGGGGGGGGGGGGGGGGGGGGGGGGGGGGGGGGGGGGGGGGGGGGGGGGGGGGGGGGGGGGGGGGGGGGGGGGGGGGGGGGGGGGGGGGGGGGGGGGGGGGGGGGGGGGGGGGGGGGGGGGGGGGGGGGGGGGGGGGGGGGGGGGGGGGGGGGGGGGGGGGGGGGGGGGGGGGGGGGGGGGGGGGGGGGGGGGGGGGGGGGGGGGGGGGGGGGGGGGGGGGGGGGGGGGGGGGGGGGGGGGGGGGGGGGGGGGGGGGGGGGGGGGGGGGGGGGGGGGGGGGGGGGGGGGGGGGGGGGGGGGGGGGGGGGGGGGGGGGGGGGGGGGGGGGGGGGGGGGGGGGGGGGGGGGGGGGGGGGGGGGGGGGGGGGGGGGGGGGGGGGGGGGGGGGGGGGGGGGGGGGGGGGGGGGGGGGGGGGGGGGGGGGGGGGGGGGGGGGGGGGGGGGGGGGGGGGGGGGGGGGGGGGGGGGGGGGGGGGGGGGGGGGGGGGGGGGGGGGGGGGGGGGGGGGGGGGGGGGGGGGGGGGGGGGGGGGGGGGGGGGGGGGGGGGGGGGGGGGGGGGGGGGGGGGGGGGGGGGGGGGGGGGGGGGGGGGGGGGGGGGGGGGGGGGGGGGGGGGGGGGGGGGGGGGGGGGGGGGGGGGGGGGGGGGGGGGGGGGGGGGGGGGGGGGGGGGGGGGGGGGGGGGGGGGGGGGGGGGGGGGGGGGGGGGGGGGGGGGGGGGGGGGGGGGGGGGGGGGGGGGGGGGGGGGGGGGGGGGGGGGGGGGGGGGGGGGGGGGGGGGGGGGGGGGGGGGGGGGGGGGGGGGGGGGGGGGGGGGGGGGGGGGGGGGGGGGGGGGGGGGGGGGGGGGGGGGGGGGGGGGGGGGGGGGGGGGGGGGGGGGGGGGGGGGGGGGGGGGGGGGGGGGGGGGGGGGGGGGGGGGGGGGGGGGGGGGGGGGGGGGGGGGGGGGGGGGGGGGGGGGGGGGGGGGGGGGGGGGGGGGGGGGGGGGGGGGGGGGGGGGGGGGGGGGGGGGGGGGGGGGGGGGGGGGGGGGGGGGGGGGGGGGGGGGGGGGGGGGGGGGGGGGGGGGGGGGGGGGGGGGGGGGGGGGGGGGGGGGGGGGGGGGGGGGGGGGGGGGGGGGGGGGGGGGGGGGGGGGGGGGGGGGGGGGGGGGGGGGGGGGGGGGGGGGGGGGGGGGGGGGGGGGGGGGGGGGGGGGGGGGGGGGGGGGGGGGGGGGGGGGGGGGGGGGGGGGGGGGGGGGGGGGGGGGGGGGGGGGGGGGGGGGGGGGGGGGGGGGGGGGGGGGGGGGGGGGGGGGGGGGGGGGGGGGGGGGGGGGGGGGGGGGGGGGGGGGGGGGGGGGGGGGGGGGGGGGGGGGGGGGGGGGGGGGGGGGGGGGGGGGGGGGGGGGGGGGGGGGGGGGGGGGGGGGGGGGGGGGGGGGGGGGGGGGGGGGGGGGGGGGGGGGGGGGGGGGGGGGGGGGGGGGGGGGGGGGGGGGGGGGGGGGGGGGGGGGGGGGGGGGGGGGGGGGGGGGGGGGGGGGGGGGGGGGGGGGGGGGGGGGGGGGGGGGGGGGGGGGGGGGGGGGGGGGGGGGGGGGGGGGGGGGGGGGGGGGGGGGGGGGGGGGGGGGGGGGGGGGGGGGGGGGGGGGGGGGGGGGGGGGGGGGGGGGGGGGGGGGGGGGGGGGGGGGGGGGGGGGGGGGGGGGGGGGGGGGGGGGGGGGGGGGGGGGGGGGGGGGGGGGGGGGGGGGGGGGGGGGGGGGGGGGGGGGGGGGGGGGGGGGGGGGGGGGGGGGGGGGGGGGGGGGGGGGGGGGGGGGGGGGGGGGGGGGGGGGGGGGGGGGGGGGGGGGGGGGGGGGGGCCCCCCCCCCCCCCCGCTGAGCTGCCCAAGGTGATTTTCTTATTTGCCGATCTCGATTGTGGTTTTTCATCTAAGTATGTGGTGATGAATAATGCAAAATTTTATTAGCTTCAATGCCATGCTATACATAGTGGTTTAAATAACTTGTGTTTCTTATACTAGAAAGTAATTCAGAATTTGTTTCTGTTTTAGTTAGAGCCCTGAGGCAGACAAGGATTGTGTGGTTGTACATGTCAATCACTATGAGGCGGAAGACCTGAATATACGCACTGGGAAAACAGAGTTTTTAGGCTGTTGGATCCTGGAAGCCATTTGCGCTTATAATAATGAAGAGTTGTATTCCAGCCTCACTGTTGTCAGGCGTGTTGTCCAGGGTGTACTGAAGCACAGGAAGTTCAAAGCTACTCCTTCGTTTGTGAGGCATACTGTTCTTTTCAAGCTTACGCAGGAAGATGACGTGGCATGCCTCCACAAACAAGTGTATGAGTGGCAAGGCCACAAGGTTGTCTTCATGAAGGTTCACAGGATTGAGCTGCTGCCGGACGTCCTCGATGATGTTGGGGGGGGGGGGGGGGGGGGGGGGGGGGGGGGGGGGGGGGGGGGGGGGGGGGGGGGGGGGGGGGGGGGGGGGGGGGGGGGGGGGGGGGGGGGGGGGGGGGGGGGGGGGGGGGGGGGGGGGGGGGGGGGGGGGGGGGGGGGGGGGGGGGGGGGGGGGGGGGGGGGGGGGGGGGGGGGGGGGGGGGGGGGGGGGGGGGGGGGGGGGGGGGGGGGGGGGGGGGGGGGGGGGGGGGGGGGGGGGGGGGGGGGGGGGGGGGGGGGGGGGGGGGGGGGGGGGGGGGGGGGGGGGGGGGGGGGGGGGGGGGGGGGGGGGGGGGGGGGGGGGGGGGGGGGGGGGGGGGGGGGGGGGGGGGGGGGGGGGGGGGGGGGGGGGGGGGGGGGGGGGGGGGGGGGGGGGGGGGGGGGGGGGGGGGGGGGGGGGGGGGGGGGGGGGGGGGGGGGGGGGGGGGGGGGGGGGGGGGGGGGGGGGGGGGGGGGGGGGGGGGGGGGGGGGGGGGGGGGGGGGGGGGGGGGGGGGGGGGGGGGGGGGGGGGGGGGGGGGGGGGGGGGGGGGGGGGGGGGGGGGGGGGGGGGGGGGGGGGGGGGGGGGGGGGGGGGGGGGGGGGGGGGGGGGGGGGGGGGGGGGGGGGGGGGGGGGGGGGGGGGGGGGGGGGGGGGGGGGGGGGGGGGGGGGGGGGGGGGGGGGGGGGGGGGGGGGGGGGGGGGGGGGGGGGGGGGGGGGGGGGGGGGGGGGGGGGGGGGGGGGGGGGGGGGGGGGGGGGGGGGGGGGGGGGGGGGGGGGGGGGGGGGGGGGGGGGGGGGGGGGGGGGGGGGGGGGGGGGGGGGGGGGGGGGGGGGGGGGGGGGGGGGGGGGGGGGGGGGGGGGGGGGGGGGGGGGGGGGGGGGGGGGGGGGGGGGGGGGGGGGGGGGGGGGGGGGGGGGGGGGGGGGGGGGGGGGGGGGGGGGGGGGGGGGGGGGGGGGGGGGGGGGGGGGGGGGGGGGGGGGGGGGGGGGGGGGGGGGGGGGGGGGGGGGGGGGGGGGGGGGGGGGGGGGGGGGGGGGGGGGGGGGGGGGGGGGGGGGGGGGGGGGGGGGGGGGGGGGGGGGGGGGGGGGGGGGGGGGGGGGGGGGGGGGGGGGGGGGGGGGGGGGGGGGGGGGGGGGGGGGGGGGGGGGGGGGGGGGGGGGGGGGGGGGGGGGGGGGGGGGGGGGGGGGGGGGGGGGGGGGGGGGGGGGGGGGGGGGGGGGGGGGGGGGGGGGGGGGGGGGGGGGGGGGGGGGGGGGGGGGGGGGGGGGGGGGGGGGGGGGGGGGGGGGGGGGGGGGGGGGGGGGGGGGGGGGGGGGGGGGGGGGGGGGGGGGGGGGGGGGGGGGGGGGGGGGGGGGGGGGGGGGGGGGGGGGGGGGGGGGGGGGGGGGGGGGGGGGGGGGGGGGGGGGGGGGGGGGGGGGGGGGGGGGGGGGGGGGGGGGGGGGGGGGGGGGGGGGGGGGGGGGGGGGGGGGGGGGGGGGGGGGGGGGGGGGGGGGGGGGGGGGGGGGGGGGGGGGGGGGGGGGGGGGGGGGGGGGGGGGGGGGGGGGGGGGGGGGGGGGGGGGGGGGGGGGGGGGGGGGGGGGGGGGGGGGGGGGGGGGGGGGGGGGGGGGGGGGGGGGGGGGGGGGGGGGGGGGGGGGGGGGGGGGGGGGGGGGGGGGGGGGGGGGGGGGGGGGGGGGGGGGGGGGGGGGGGGGGGGGGGGGGGGGGGGGGGGGGGGGGGGGGGGGGGGGGGGGGGGGGGGGGGGGGGGGGGGGGGGGGGGGGGGGGGGGGGGGGGGGGGGGGGGGGGGGGGGGGGGGGGGGGGGGGGGGGGGGGGGGGGGGGGGGGGGGGGGGGGGGGGGGGGGGGGGGGGGGGGGGGGGGGGGGGGGGGGGGGGGGGGGGGGGGGGGGGGGGGGGGGGGGGGGGGGGGGGGGGGGGGGGGCAAAACAGCCCATCCACCCTAGTAAATAGTAAATTCAATTCAAAAGTCCATATATTTACTGAATGAGAGGCGCTACCCACACCCAGCACACCGCCCCCCAAAAAACATGGGTGTTCTTCTTCCTCCTCACTCCCACCCACCTCACGTCAGCTCGCTCCACTCGTACCCCCAAATTCCTCACCTCACTCCTACAGAAAACCCCAGCTCCCCTTCTTCCTCACTACTACAGAAAAACCCCAGCCCCCCTTCTTCTTCACTCGCACTACAACTAGGCTCGTCATTCGTTACTCTTCTCAAATCCGTGAGCGCGATGCGACGCCCTCGAGGAAAATGGAGTCGGCTGACCCCAGCGCCAAGAAGATGAGGCTCCCGCCAGCGGCGGTGCCTATTGTAGATCCCGCACCCGGCAGCGCAGGGAGAAGCGGCGACCCCGCCCCCACCGGATCCCAGGAACCCATAGAATCTTGGGTGGACCGCATCAGCGATCTCCCAGACGCCGTCCTTGGGGAGATCATCTCGCTTCTCCCCACCAAGGATTGCTGCCGCACCCAAGTCCTCTCAATTCGGTGGCACCCTCTATGGCGCGCCATGCCCCTTAATCTCGACTGTCATCAGCTATCTCTCTTCAATGATTTTGAAATCCCCAGAGCCATCATCTCCTCCCACTAGGGCTCCATTCAAAGCCTCTGCATCCCGTCATGCTACCTAAGCAAGCATACCATGCCCTGCATGGTGGACGCCTGGATGAAATCCCCTGAATTCACAGAACTACAGCTGCTTGAGTTCTACTATTCCCCTGGAAATTACCTACCAAATACCGAACGCCATCTACCTATGCCCTCAGCACCGATGTCCATCTCGCGGTTTTCCTCCTCTCTCCACACCGCCACCTTTGCGCTGTGCGACCTACCAGACAATCTGGTACTAAACCTTTGACTCCCATTTCTCAAGAAACTTTCACTTGTGCGGGTTCATATATCGGAGGCCTCATTGCACAGCATCATCCACTCCAGTTGTCCTGCCCTGGAGTGCTTGGTGCTTGTTTTCACAGTTAGAATCGGTTGTCTCCAAATAAAGTCGCCTAACCTTGTAAGACTTGGAATTTGTTTTGACGGAAGGCAGCTCATCATCCAAGATGCCCCTTCACTTCAAAGGTTGATCCTTGATTCTAGTTATTCACCGTTGAAAATAACCGTCCTCTTTGCGCTTAAACTGGAGACCTTGGGTGTAATACATGATCTCTGTGCTCATTTCAATATGGTGTTTGGCTCCACAGTTCTTCAGGTACTTTATATTATCATCTATAATTGTAACAATAAGCTGCATTTTAAATTTCTGCACATAAGTTATATGTCATCTTGGAGTACAGGGGGGGGGGGGGGGGGGGGGGGGGGGGGGGGGGGGGGGGGGGGGGGGGGGGGGGGGGGGGGGGGGGGGGGGGGGGGGGGGGGGGGGGGGGGGGGGGGGGGGGGGGGGGGGGGGGGGGGGGGGGGGGGGGGGGGGGGGGGGGGGGGGGGGGGGGGGGGGGGGGGGGGGGGGGGGGGGGGGGGGGGGGGGGGGGGGGGGGGGGGGGGGGGGGGGGGGGGGGGGGGGGGGGGGGGGGGGGGGGGGGGGGGGGGGGGGGGGGGGGGGGGGGGGGGGGGGGGGGGGGGGGGGGGGGGGGGGGGGGGGGGGGGGGGGGGGGGGGGGGGGGGGGGGGGGGGGGGGGGGGGGGGGGGGGGGGGGGGGGGGGGGGGGGGGGGGGGGGGGGGGGGGGGGGGGGGGGGGGGGGGGGGGGGGGGGGGGGGGGGGGGGGGGGGGGGGGGGGGGGGGGGGGGGGGGGGGGGGGGGGGGGGGGGGGGGGGGGGGGGGGGGGGGGGGGGGGGGGGGGGGGGGGGGGGGGGGGGGGGGGGGGGGGGGGGGGGGGGGGGGGGGGGGGGGGGGGGGGGGGGGGGGGGGGGGGGGGGGGGGGGGGGGGGGGGGGGGGGGGGGGGGGGGGGGGGGGGGGGGGGGGGGGGGGGGGGGGGGGGGGGGGGGGGGGGGGGGGGGGGGGGGGGGGGGGGGGGGGGGGGGGGGGGGGGGGGGGGGGGGGGGGGGGGGGGGGGGGGGGGGGGGGGGGGGGGGGGGGGGGGGGGGGGGGGGGGGGGGGGGGGGGGGGGGGGGGGGGGGGGGGGGGGGGGGGGGGGGGGGGGGGGGGGGGGGGGGGGGGGGGGGGGGGGGGGGGGGGGGGGGGGGGGGGGGGGGGGGGGGGGGGGGGGGGGGGGGGGGGGGGGGGGGGGGGGGGGGGGGGGGGGGGGGGGGGGGGGGGGGGGGGGGGGGGGGGGGGGGGGGGGGGGGGGGGGGGGGGGGGGGGGGGGGGGGGGGGGGGGGGGGGGGGGGGGGGGGGGGGGGGGGGGGGGGGGGGGGGGGGGGGGGGGGGGGGGGGGGGGGGGGGGGGGGGGGGGGGGGGGGGGGGGGGGGGGGGGGGGGGGGGGGGGGGGGGGGGGGGGGGGGGGGGGGGGGGGGGGGGGGGGGGGGGGGGGGGGGGGGGGGGGGGGGGGGGGGGGGGGGGGGGGGGGGGGGGGGGGGGGGGGGGGGGGGGGGGGGGGGGGGGGGGGGGGGGGGGGGGGGGGGGGGGGGGGGGGGGGGGGGGGGGGGGGGGGGGGGGGGGGGGGGGGGGGGGGGGGGGGGGGGGGGGGGGGGGGGGGGGGGGGGGGGGGGGGGGGGGGGGGGGGGGGGGGGGGGGGGGGGGGGGGGGGGGGGGGGGGGGGGGGGGGGGGGGGGGGGGGGGGGGGGGGGGGGGGGGGGGGGGGGGGGGGGGGGGGGGGGGGGGGGGGGGGGGGGGGGGGGGGGGGGGGGGGGGGGGGGGGGGGGGGGGGGGGGGGGGGGGGGGGGGGGGGGGGGGGGGGGGGGGGGGGGGGGGGGGGGGGGGGGGGGGGGGGGGGGGGGGGGGGGGGGGGGGGGGGGGGGGGGGGGGGGGGGGGGGGGGGGGGGGGGGGGGGGGGGGGGGGGGGGGGGGGGGGGGGGGGGGGGGGGGGGGGGGGGGGGGGGGGGGGGGGGGGGGGGGGGGGGGGGGGGGGGGGGGGGGGGGGGGGGGGGGGGGGGGGGGGGGGGGGGGGGGGGGGGGGGGGGGGGGGGGGGGGGGGGGGGGGGGGGGGGGGGGGGGGGGGGGGGGGGGGGGGGGGGGGGGGGGGGGGGGGGGGGGGGGGGGGGGGGGGGGGGGGGGGGGGGGGGGGGGGGGGGGGGGGGGGGGGGGGGGGGGGGGGGGGGGGGGGGGGGGGGGGGGGGGGGGGGGGGGGGGGGGGGGGGGGGGGGGGGGGGGGGGGGGGGGGGGGGGGGGGGGGGGGGGGGGGGGGGGGGGGGGGGGGGGGGGGGGGGGGGGGGGGGGGGGGGGGGGGGGGGGGGGGGGGGGGGGGGGGGGGGGGGGGGGGGGGGGGGGGGGGGGGGGGGGGGGGGGGGGGGGGGGGGGGGGGGGGGGGGGGGGGGGGGGGGGGGGGGGGGGGGGGGGGGGGGGGGGGGGGGGGGGGGGGGGGGGGGGGGGGGGGGGGGGGGGGGGGGGGGGGGGGGGGGGGGGGGGGGGGGGGGGGGGGGGGGGGGGGGGGGGGGGGGGGGGGGGGGGGGGGGGGGGGGGGGGGGGGGGGGGGGGGGGGGGGGGGGGGGGGGGGGGGGGGGGGGGGGGGGGGGGGGGGGGGGGGGGGGGGGGGGGGGGGGGGGGGGGGGGGGGGGGGGGGGGGGGGGGGGGGGGGGGGGGGGGGGGGGGGGGGGGGGGGGGGGGGGGGGGGGGGGGGGGGGGGGGGGGGGGGGGGGGGGGGGGGGGGGGGGGGGGGGGGGGGGGGGGGGGGGGGGGGGGGGGGGGGGGGGGGGGGGGGGGGGGGGGGGGGGGGGGGGGGGGGGGGGGGGGGGGGGGGGGGGGGGGGGGGGGGGGGGGGGGGGGGGGGGGGGGGGGGGGGGGGGGGGGGGGGGGGGGGGGGGGGGGGGGGGGGGGGGGGGGGGGGGGGGGGGGGGGGGGGGGGGGGGGGGGGGGGGGGGGGGGGGGGGGGGGGGGGGGGGGGGGGGGGGGGGGGGGGGGGGGGGGGGGGGGGGGGGGGGGGGGGGGGGGGGGGGGGGGGGGGGGGGGGGGGGGGGGGGGGGGGGGGGGGGGGGGGGGGGGGGGGGGGGGGGGGGGGGGGGGGGGGGGGGGGGGGGGGGGGGGGGGGGGGGGGGGGGGGGGGGGGGGGGGGGGGGGGGGGGGGGGGGGGGGGGGGGGGGGGGGGGGGGGGGGGGGGGCCAAGAGATAGGTCCACTTCCCCCCACCCTTCACCATCCACCATGCTTTCTTCGTCTTTTCAACCAAGAGACCGGTTGGGTAGCCAGTATCTACTACTTTCCCCCGTTTCCTCTTATAACCAAGTCCTAGATTCATGCTACAGCTTTCCCACTTTCTTCCCTGTTTGAACCAACTCTTAGAGTCGACTGTATGAACTAGCCTTACCTGTAATAATAGTAAAAGTCTAGGTGGCTTTGGAATAGCGGACGGAAGTAGAAAAAGATCCACACGAAGCCAAGTGGGGAGCTGGGGCAGTAGCGCAAGGCAGGTTTCGAATGAATATATACCTGAGGGTCATCGGCATGTGGCAAAGATGGCGTCGGGAGGCCGCATCTTGGCCACAATACCGCCGGGAGGAAGAAGGGGTCGGAGGCCCTCCCGATCCAGCGCTCTCTCGGAGAGAACGGCATGGCCGCCGTTCGGGACACGCGGGCAGCCGTTGGTCTCCTCCCTCGCCGCCGACGACAGCGTGAACGATGCACCTACACCCCTGGCCCGGTCGAGGTTGTCCGGCCGGATTTGTGACCAGCCGTGAGCTGAGAGAGAG
>JAAAWM010007819.1:0-10351 GCA_036873465.1 Thinopyrum obtusiflorum
GAACAAACTCCAATCTTCACCTGCAACTAGCAACGCTATAAGAGGGGCTGAGCGAAAGCGGTAATCATAGCAAAAACAACGGTTTGCTAGGACAAGGTGGGTTAGAGGTTTGACATGGCAATATGGGAGGCATGATAAGCAAGTGGCAGGTATCGCAGCATAGGCATAGCAAAAGAGCGAGCAACTAGCAAGCAAAAATAGAAGTGATTTCGAGGGTATGGTCATCTTGCCTGAGATCCCGTAAGGAAGAAGACCGAGTCCATGAAGAAGACAACTAGACGTAGCCGAACGGGTCCTCACAAACGCGACGTTATCGGAACCAACCCGAAGAAGCAACACCAGAAACAAGCACACAACATAGTAAACAACCAACACATGAACATGGCATGATATGCGGGATGCGGTATGCGGTGCATATGCATGATTTGGAAAGGAATGATTGAACGTGGCCTCAACTTGGAAATCCAAGAGTGCCACTAGAAATAGAAGTTGATTTCGGTCGAAATCTATATAAAGATCACCGGAATTGGATGCACGGTTTGGAAATGGTAAGCAAAACAAATATGGCACCGGTCTGCGATTAACAGCAAGTAGCCCTCTAAATGCATCAAGAACAACATGCTACATCACCCCAACATGACAAAAAAATACATGGCAGGGATCCAATCATGATGCTTGACAAAAGATGAACACTGAGCTACGGCTAATTCACTCAAAAGCAGGTTCAAACAAGCCCCATCTGCCCATAACCGCGGGCACGACTTTCGAAAGTTCAAAACCCTGCAGGGGTGTCCCAACTTAGCCCATTACAAGCTCTCACTGTCAACGAAGGATATTCCTTCTCCCAAAACAACCCGATCAGGCTCGGCATCCCGGTTACAAGACATCCTCGACAATGGTAAAACAAGTCCAGCAAGACCGCCCGATGCGTCGACATCCCGATAGGAGCTGCACATATCTCGTTCTCAGGGCAACACCGGATAAGCAATTCGTACAACTAAAACCAGCCCTCGAGTTTCCCCGAGGTGGCGCTGCAAGGGGCTCTAGTTTGGACCAACACTTAGACAAGCACTAGCCCCGGGGGGTTTAAAATAAAGATGACCCTTGGGCTGGCCTAACCCAAGGAAAAAAAAGGCTAGGTGGCGAATGGTAAAACCAAGGTTGGGCCTTGCTGGAGAAGTTTTATTCAAAGCAAACTGTCAAGGGGTTCCCATTATAACCCAACCGTGTAAGGAACACAAAATCTGGGAACATAACACCGATATGACGGAAACTAGGGCGGCAAGAGTGGGGGGGGGGGGGGGGGGGGGGGGGGGGGGGGGGGGGGGGGGGGGGGGGGGGGGGGGGGGGGGGGGGGGGGGGGGGGGGGGGGGGGGGGGGGGGGGGGGGGGGGGGGGGGGGGGGGGGGGGGGGGGGGGGGGGGGGGGGGGGGGGGGGGGGGGGGGGGGGGGGGGGGGGGGGGGGGGGGGGGGGGGGGGGGGGGGGGGGGGGGGGGGGGGGGGGGGGGGGGGGGGGGGGGGGGGGGGGGGGGGGGGGGGGGGGGGGGGGGGGGGGGGGGGGGGGGGGGGGGGGGGGGGGGGGGGGGGGGGGGGGGGGGGGGGGGGGGGGGGGGGGGGGGGGGGGGGGGGGGGGGGGGGGGGGGGGGGGGCGGTCAGGAGTCTTGAAGCACTTTCGGAGCTGAGAGACATGGAACACGTCATGCACATTTACAAAGTTTGAAGGAAGCTCGAGTTGATAGGTGAGATCGCCTCTCTTGCTGACAATCTTGAAAGGTCCCACGTATCTAGGGGCAAGCTTCCCTTTGATACCGAAGCGACGAGTACCTTTAATTGGAGAGACGTGGAGGTAAACATGATCTCCGATCTCGAAAGCCAAATCATGGTGCTTACTATCATAGTAGCTCTTCTGGCGGGACTGGGCTGCTTTGAGGTTATCTTGAATGACTTTGCACATTTCCTCTGCCTCTGTGATTAAGTCATTTCCGAGAAGCTGACGTTCACCGGTTTCAGACCAGTTGAGAGGGGTACGACACTTCCTGCGATACAGAATTTCAAATGGGGCCTTTAGGCATAGCAAAAGAGCGAGCATCTAGCAAGCAAAGATAGTAGTGATTTCGAGGGTATGATCATCTTGCCTGCAAAGTTGTCAGAGTTGACTGGATCCTCGAAAGCAAACTCAACGGGCTCCTTGTTAGCTAACTCGTCTCCCGGCTCTACCCAAACAAGACAAACAAGCAAATAGAACGCAATCAACCACGTGCAAAGCTCAAACAATATGATGCGGGATGCAATATGATGCCACTTGAACAATGAGATGAAATCGCTTGAAAACGATATAAAGAACGCCGGAATCGGAGTTACGGTTTGGAAATGGCAAGCAATTTAAATATGGCCACGTTCTGCGATTTACAGCAAGTAGCCATCTAAATGCGACAAGATGAACATGCTACAGCACTCAAACATGGCATCAAAATACATGGCAGGGATCCATTCATGATGCTTAACAAAAGACTAGCACTGAGCTACGGAAAATTCATCCATTAACAGGTTCAAACAAGCATGGCAAAAATGCATTTGGTAAACAGATTTCAGACTTAGTGAAATTAACACTCGTCTGGAATTTCAGATCAGATAGCACTCTTTGGAGCATGAAAACAACATGCTACAAGACCTGAACATGGCAAAGTAAAGCATGGCATGGAGCTACTCAAAGAGCTTAACAAAAGTCCCTTAGTGACCTTGAGCCAAAAGGGATCAGAAAATACATTTGCAAGCATGTGAACATGGCAAAAACATAATCAGATCACAGACTTAGTGAAAACTGGAGCATGCTGAAACAGATATCAAGTAGGCAAGTTTACGAGCTCGATGCACTCACTACAGAGCAAGTCATGACAACCTAATCATGCACCCATCAAGAATACACAAAATGCAATCTAGACATGGCAAGAACAATTACATAGCATGTACGGATCAACTACAACATTCTCGGCAAAATCGCTAACAAGTAGACAATCTACCCAGATTCACGAAATGACAAAAGTAGAGCTCGATTGACTCAAGCTAGGGTGCTCCATAATTACAAAAAAAGACATGGATGGATAGAGCACTACAAGATTAACAAAACATCCTTACCAATCATCCTCAAAAGAGGCACGGGTCACTAGGAAACAACATGAACATATGGCATATTGAGATAAACAGGTCAAGGACTTGGTGGCAATGCTGAGTCCCTGAAATCAGCATTAACGAATGCTCCACTTTGCAAGCTTGTGCTAGTTACCACACACATCACAAAAATACATGGGTTGCACCTCTGGATAGATGGCAAAACATATAACAAAACACATGTAGAGCTCCAGGGCATATCATGCACACAATAATCATGGCAAAAATGACAAATATCTAATTGGAGCAGCAGATCTGACAATTAACTCAAATAGCATTCTTCGAACAGCATTTGAGGCATCAAGATGAAATCAAATGAAAATGATGCAATGAGATGAAATGATGTGCTCTCTGAGACGAACATTTTGATATGCTATATGACCAAAACGGAGGTACGGATGCGGAGTTTATGGCACGATGAACATAGCAATAAAATTAGGGTTTCGGGCAGAAAAGTCAACCCAGACGAGATCCAGATCCAGATCCGGTTTGCACGCGGAACGAGGTTCGCCGGCCGGAGCTTCGAGGTCGTCTGACTTGGCGTGGAGGAGGGGGCTCGCCAGCGAGGTGGCCAGATCCGAAGCGGCGGACGGCGGCGGCGGCGGTTGGCGGCGGCGGGCGTGGACGTGGCGGCCCGGATCCGCCGAAGGAGGTGAGTGCGGCGCCCTGGCGCGGCGGCGTGGCGGCGCCGGCCAGCGAGGCAGCGGCGTTGGGCGGCGGGGTGGAGAAGGCGCGGGGAGGCGGCGCCCGGGCCCGGGAGGGCCCCTCGCGGGCCGAGCAGGCCGGCGGTGGGAGGAGGCGGCGAAGTGGGGCTGGATGCCCACGTGGCGCGCCCCGGTTGGTCGAAGGCGGAGGCGGACGCTGTCCGGCCGGGGACGGACGTTGTCCGGCGGCGGAGATGGATTTTTTTTAGGGTTTTGAGGAGGGGATCCGAGATTTGGAATGGGGGAGGTATATATAGGCATAGAGGGAGCTAGGAGAGTCCAAATGAGGTGCGGTTTTCGGCTACGCGATCGTGATCGAACGCTCTAGATGATGGAGAAGGTTTTGGTGGGTTTTAGGCCAAAATGGAGGGGTGTTGGGCTGCAACACACATGAGGCCTTTTCGGTCCCTTGGTTAACTGTTGGAGTATCAAACGAAGTCCAAATGGTACGAAACTTGACAGGCGGTCTACCGGTAGTAAACCAAGGCCGCTTGGCAAGTCTCGGTCCAATCCAGAAATGTTTAATCCCCACACACGAAATAAAGGTAGAAATGACCACCGAAGGAGAACGAAGCGCCGGAATGCAAAACGAACAACGGGGAAAATGCTCGAATGCAAGAGATGAACACGTATGCAAATGCAATGCACATGATGACATGATATGAGATGCATGACAACGATAACAACACACGGAGACAAAAACCCGAACCCGAGAAAACAAAATAACTTAATGCCGGAAACGGCAAGAGTTGGAGTACATATTGGGAGAATCATATCCGGGGTGTTACAACACTCCACCACTACGAAAGGATCTCGTCCCGAGATCTAGGACTGAAAGAACGCCTGGTATTCAGAACGGAGGTGATCCTCACGTTCCCAGGTAGCTTCATGGTCAGAATGGTGTGACCACTTGACTTTGAGGAATTTGATTGACTTGTTGCGAGTCTTGCGTTCAGTCTTTTCAAGAATAGCAGGGTGCTCACGATAAGAGAGATCTTCTTGGAGCTCAATGTCCTCGAAGTTGAGGGGGGGGGGGGGGGGGGGGGGGGGGGGGGGGGGGGGGGGGGGGGGGGGGGGGGGGGGGGGGGGGGGGGGGGGGGGGGGGGGGGGGGGGGGGGGGGGGGGGGGGGGGGGGGGGGGGGGGGGGGGGGGGGGGGGGGGGGGGGGGGGGGGGGGGGGGGGGGGGGGGGGGGGGGGGGGGGGGGGGGGGGGGGGGGGGGGGGGGGGGGGGGGGGGGGGGGGGGGGGGGGGGGGGGGGGGGGGGGGGGGGGGGGGGGGGGGGGGGGGGGGGGGGGGGGGGGGGGGGGGGGGGGGGGGGGGGGGGGGGGGGGGGGGGGGGGGGGGGGGGGGGGGGGGGGGGGGGGGGGGGGGGGGGGGGGGGGGGGGGGGGGGGGGGGGGGGGGGGGGGGGGGGGGGGGGGGGGGGGGGGGGGGGGGGGGGGGGGGGGGGGGGGGGGGGGGGGGGGGGGGGGGGGGGGGGGGGGGGGGGGGGGGGGGGGGGGGGGGGGGGGGGGGGGGGGGGGGGGGGGGGGGGGGGGGGGGGGGGGGGGGGGGGGGGGGGGGGGGGGGGGGGGGGGGGGGGGGGGGGGGGGGGGGGGGGGGGGGGGGGGGGGGGGGGGGGGGGGGGGGGGGGGGGGGGGGGGGGGGGGGGGGGGGGGGGGGGGGGGGGGGGGGGGGGGGGGGGGGGGGGGGGGGGGGGGGGGGGGGGGGGGGGGGGGGGGGGGGGGGGGGGGGGGGGGGGGGGGGGGGGGGGGGGGGGGGGGGGGGGGGGGGGGGGGGGGGGGGGGGGGGGGGGGGGGGGGGGGGGGGGGGGGGGGGGGGGGGGGGGGGGGGGGGGGGGGGGGGGGGGGGGGGGGGGGGGGGGGGGGGGGGGGGGGGGGGGGGGGGGGGGGGGGGGGGGGGGGGGGGGGGGGGGGGGGGGGGGGGGGGGGGGGGGGGGGGGGGGGGGGGGGGGGGGGGGGGGGGGGGGGGGGGGGGGGGGGGGGGGGGGGGGGGGGGGGGGGGGGGGGGGGGGGGGGGGGGGGGGGGGGGGGGGGGGGGGGGGGGGGGGGGGGGGGTGCATAAGCATATCATGAGCATTGCATGTTCATGTAGATAAGATCGCATGAGGCATCATTTTCATCTGCATCGAACTGCAGGCTCCTAGCGTGGATTCGATCCCAAAGAGGAGAAGAGAAGACAAGCCTACATTGCGATCCCCGGCAAGCCCAAACAGATAAGTTCTCTCTCTTATCCATACGAGTTATGTAAGTAAAAACTTGTGCATAGGGGAACCTCACCAATGTCAAAACTTAGGTGCTCCCGTCCCTTGACTCGAACGTTGCTTCTGTCGGGGTAGTTGTAGTGGCCTTTGGCAAGAAAGTTGGTGGGGGGCTGGTCCCTCTATACGGTTTGGGCCCGGCAAGCCTAGTTCCGCGGCAGCAAACTGAGGGTACCAGCAAGATAGCCTACCGGGAAAAACTTGTTTACTTGAGCGTATAGAGGCATTCTACCTCTGCATGGACATGTTACATGCACAAGTGCCTGGCAAGGTTTATCTCTTTCATTAACATGCTAATCAACAAGTACAGACCTTACAGAACACAAACATGGATAAAAGAGATTACATAATTTGAACTAAAGTTTGGCAAGTGCCTACATATTTTAGATTGAAAAAAGATAAGTGCCCCATGACGCGTCGACCGGGTCCGCATGCGGTTAGGGCCCGCGACGCTTTGCCCTTGCCTTTGGCTTTGCCTCAAAGCCAAGTCCGAGCGCGCCTTGGGCTCGGGGGCTACTGTCAGCATTCTGGGAATCGGGGTACCCAGACTTGCCTACCTGCGGCCCACGGCGTGGCTTCACCAATGGCCTGGTACGGCCCATCTTCATCATCAACAACACAAGACCCTCGCGAGGGGCCAAGCCTCGCGAGGCGGACAACGCCAATACCTCCAGAGGGAGCGGCTTCCTTAGGCCGGCTCCTGAGGAGCGGAGACTTCTATGCAAGCCCTACCTCATGAGGTTCAGATGACGCAAGCCATGACAACCAAGGCCAGGCGGGCGCCAGCGGGCGCAGTACAGCAGGTTTCCTCTTCGGTGCTAAGGAAGCAGGCGCAGACGCAGAGTCCCAAGGAATCAGCCAAAGGTTTCCATTCCCGTGCTACAAGACCAGGACGGCAGGACGGAGGTCATCGCCGAGCCCACTACGACGTCACAACCAGAAGCTTTGCAGGCGAAGACCACCTTTAGTCAGGATAAGATGTACTACTTGTCTCCCTTTAAACTTGGCTGTTGTGGGATCCCTTCCCGCCTTCGTTTTGGGGGAAGAGGACCAAGGCCACTATAAATATAGCTAGGCCATCACCGTAGAAGGAGAGAGAGAGACAGAGGCTCGGAGGAAACCAGATCATCCTCACCAGCCCACACCCTCACAAGAACACACCTCCTGAAGCTGTTCTCCCTCTGTACTAGATCATCCTCAGCCCACCTCGAGGCCAATCCACCACAAAGCAGGAGTAGGGTTTTACACTGCAAGGTGGCCCAAATCTGGGTAAACTATTGTGTCTCCTTTCCTTCCAGTTCATCGAGCTAGGCGGTGAGATCCACGGGTCGGCAGACTGGGGAGATTGAGTTCTTCGCACGCACCCCAGAGTTCAAATCTTTCTTGGGTCTGCGGAGCCCTGAATCTGACAGTAATCCCTTGTACAAAGCCAGGCGCAGACCCTGAGCAACAGAGAGATAAATGAAGAGCTGGGGGCCCCCCGACAAATTGCATGCATGCATAAGCATATCATGAGCATTGCATGTTCATGTAGATAAGATCGCATGAGGCATCATTTTCATCTGCATCGAACTGCAGGCTGGGGGGGGGGGGGGGGGGGGGGGGGGGGGGGGGGGGGGGGGGGGGGGGGGGGGGGGGGGGGGGGGGGGGGGGGGGGGGGGGGGGGGGGGGGGGGGGGGGGGGGGGGGGGGGGGGGGGGGGGGGGGGGGGGGGGGGGGGGGGGGGGGGGGGGGGGGGGGGGGGGGGGGGGGGGGGGGGGGGGGGGGGGGGGGGGGGGGGGGGGGGGGGGGGGGGGGGGGGGGGGGGGGGGGGGGGGGGGGGGGGGGGGGGGGGGGGGGGGGGGGGGGGGGGGGGGGGGGGGGGGGGGGGGGGGGGGGGGGGGGGGGGGGGGGGGGGGGGGGGGGGGGGGGGGGGGGGGGGGGGGGGGGGGGGGGGGGGGGGGGGGGGGGGGGGGGGGGGGGGGGGGGGGGGGGGGGGGGGGGGGGGGGGGGGGGGGGGGGGGGGGGGGGGGGGGGGGGGGGGGGGGGGGGGGGGGGGGGGGGGGGGGGGGGGGGGGGGGGGGGGGGGGGGGGGGGGGGGGGGGGGGGGGGGGGGGGGGGGGGGGGGGGGGGGGGGGGGGGGGGGGGGGGGGGGGGGGGGGGGGGGGGGGGGGGGGGGGGGGGGGGGGGGGGGGGGGGGGGGGGGGGGGGGGGGGGGGGGGGGGGGGGGGGGGGGGGGGGGGGGGGGGGGGGGGGGGGGGGGGGGGGGGGGGGGGGGGGGGGGGGGGGGGGGGGGGGGGGGGGGGGGGGGGGGGGGGGGGGGGGGGGGGGGGGGGGGGGGGGGGGGGGGGGGGGGGGGGGGGGGGGGGGGGGGGGGGGGGGGGGGGGGGGGGGGGGGGGGGGGGGGGGGGGGGGGGGGGGGGGGGGGGGGGGGGGGGGGGGGGGGGGGGGGGGGGGGGGGGGGGGGGGGGGGGGGGGGGGGGGGGGGGGGGGGGGGGGGGGGGGGGGGGGGGGGGGGGGGGGGGGGGGGGGGGGGGGGGGGGGGGGGGGGGGGGGGGGGGGGGGGGGGGGGGGGGGGGGGGGGGGGGGGGGGGGGGGGGGGGGGGGGGGGGGGGGGGGGGGGGGGGGGGGGGGGGGGGGGGGGGGGGGGGGGGGGGGGGGGGGGGGGGGGGGGGGGGGGGGGGGGGGGGGGGGGGGGGGGGGGGGGGGGGGGGGGGGGGGGGGGGGGGGGGGGGGGGGGGGGGGGGGGGGGGGGGGGGGGGGGGGGGGGGGGGGGGGGGGGGGGGGGGGGGGGGGGGGGGGGGGGGGGGGGGGGGGGGGGGGGGGGGGGGGGGGGGGGGGGGGGGGGGGGGGGGGGGGGGGGGGGGGGGGGGGGGGGGGGGGGGGGGGGGGGGGGGGGGGGGGGGGGGGGGGGGGGGGGGGGGGGGGGGGGGGGGGGGGGGGGGGGGGGGGACAAACAAGAACTGACACTGGGCACTGGATCAATATGTTAGTCCCAAAAAATAGTATAAAAAGTTGCCAAAAGTATATGAAGGTTGTAGAATATTGGCATGAAACAATAAAAAATTATAGATACGATGGAGACGTATCAACTAGCTCGTTGATCAAAAGATGGTTAAGGTTTCCTGACCATAGACATGAGTTGTCTTTTGATAACGGGATCATTAGGAGAATGATGTGATGGACAGGACCCATCCGTTAGCTTAGCATATGATCATTCAGTTTATTGCTACTGCTTTCTTAAATGTCAAATACATATTCCTTTGACCATGAGATCATGTAACTCCTGGATACCGGAGGAATACCTTGTGTGCTATCAAACATCACAACGTAATTGGGTGATCATAAAGATGCTCTACAGGTATCTCCGAAGGTGTCTGTTGAGTTGGCGTGAATCGAGATTGGGATTTGTCACTCTGTATGATGGATAGGTATCTATGGGCCCTCTCGGTAATACAGCATCACAAGAAGCTTTCAAGCAAAGTGACTAAGGAGTTAGTTATAAGATTGTCGGATTCAGGGCTCCGCAGACCCAAGAAAGGTTCGAACTCTTGGGTGCGTGCGAAGAACTCAATCTCCCCAGTCTGCCGACCCGTGGATCTCACCGCCTAGCTCGATGAACTGGAAGGAAAGGAGACACAACAGTTTACCCAGATTCGGGCCACCTTGCGGTGTAAAACCCTACTCCTGCTTTGTGGTGGATTGGCCTCGAGGTGGGATGAGGATGAACTAGTACAGAGGGAGAACAACCTCAGGAGGTGTGTTCTTGTGAGGGTGTGGGCTGGTGAGGATGATCTGGTTCCCCCCAGCCTCCGTCTACCTATCGATTGATCGATCCCCTTTCTACGGTGATGGCCTAGCTATATTTATAGTGGTCCTGGTCCTCTTCCCCCAAAATGAAGGCGGGAAGGGATCCCACAACGGCCAAGTTTGAAGGGAGACAAGTAGTACATCTTATCCTGACTAAAGGTGGTCTTTGCCTACAAAGCTTCTGGTTGTGACGTCGCGGTGGGCTCGGCGATGACCTCCATCCTGCCGTCTTGGTCTTGTAGCACGGGAATGGAAACCTTTGGCTGATTCCTTGGGACTCTACGTCTACGCTTGCTCCCTTAGCACTGAAGAGGAAACCTGCTGTACTACGCCCGCTGGCGCCCGCCTGGCCTTGGTCATCATGGCTTGCGTCATCTGAACCTCATGAGGTGGGGCTTGCATAGAAGTCTCCGCTCCTCAGGATCCGGCCTAA
>JAAAWM010007820.1:0-10355 GCA_036873465.1 Thinopyrum obtusiflorum
GGAGGATGGTGGAAACTTGATGAGGTTATTGAACCGTCTCTTCAACTAGTGTGCGGCAGGGCACAGGAAGATTGTTCCTGTGGCACCTACACCAATTGAAGTGGAAGCTTATGATATTGATCATGAAACTTCGGATCAAGTCACTACCAAACCTCGTAGGACGACAAGAACACGTACTACTTCGGAGTGGTAAGGTGATCCTGTCTTGAAGGTCATGTTGCTAGACAACAATGAACCTACGAGCTATGGAGAAGCGATGGTGGGCCCGAATACTGACAAATGGTTAGAAGCCATGAAATCCGAGATAGGATCCATGTATAAAACAAAGTATAGACTTTGGAAGAACTACTTGATGGTCGTAAGGCTGTCGCAATTAATACCGCCTGGAACACCATAGTGTGATGGTGTGTCCGAACATCATAGTTGCACCCTATTGGATATGGTGCGTACCATGATATCTCTTATCGAATTACCACTATTGTTCATGGGTTAGGCATTAGAGACAACCACATTCACTTTAAATAGGGCACCACGTAATTCCGATGAGATGACACCGTATGAATTATGGTTTAGAGAAACCTAAGTTGTCGTTTCTTAAAAGTTTGGGGCTGCGACGCTTATATGAAAAAGTTTCAGGATTAAGCTCGAACCCAAAGCGGATAAAATGCATCTTCAGGGGGGGGGGGGGGGGGGGGGGGGGGGGGGGGGGGGGGGGGGGGGGGGGGGGGGGGGGGGGGGGGGGGGGGGGGGGGGGGGGGGGGGGGGGGGGGGGGGGGGGGGGGGGGGGGGGGGGGGGGGGGGGGGGGGGGGGGGGGGGGGGGGGGGGGGGGGGGGGGGGGGGGGGGGGGGGGGGGGGGGGGGGGGGGGGGGGGGGGGGGGGGGGGGGGGGGGGGGGGGGGGGGGGGGGGGGGGGGGGGGGGGGGGGGGGGGGGGGGGGGGGGGGGGGGGGGGGGGGGGGGGGGGGGGGGGGGGGGGGGGGGGGGGGGGGGGGGGGGGGGGGGGGGGGGGGGGGGGGGGGGGGGGGGGGGGGGGGGGGGGGGGGGGGGGGGGGGGGGGGGGGGGGGGGGGGGGGGGGGGGGGGGGGGGGGGGGGGGGGGGGGGGGGGGGGGGGGGGGGGGTATTGTTGATCAGAAATGACGTAGAATTTCTGGAAAGCATATAGGGTTATTTGAAAAGTGTTTTTCAATGGAAAGCCTGGATTAAGCTGCTTGAACATTGAGCATCAAGATCTATAAGGATAGATCAAAACGCTTAATGGTACTTTCAAATGAGCACATACCTTGACATGATCTTGAAGGGGTTCAAGATGGACCAGTCAAAGAAGGAGTTCTTGCCTGAGTTGTAAGGTATGAAGTTAAGACTTAAAGCTCGACCACGGCAGAATAGAGAGAAAGGACGAAGGTCGTCCCCTATGCTTAAGACATAGGCTCTACAGTATGCTATGCTGTGTACCGCACCTAAAATGTGCCTTGCCATGAGTCAGTCAAGGGGTACAAGAGTGATCCAAGAATGGATCACAAGATAGCGGTCAAAGTTATCCTTAGTAACTAGTGGACTAAGGAATTTTCTCGATTATGGAGGTGGTAAAAGAGTTCGTCGTAAAGGGTTACGCGGATGCAAACTTTGACACTAATCCAGATTATTCTGAGTAGTAAACTGGATTCGTATAGTAGAACAGTTATTTGGAATAGCTCCAAATATAGCGTGGTAGCTGCATCTAGGAGATGACATAGAGATTTGTAAAGCACACACGGATCTGAAAGATTCAGAGCCGTTGACTATAACATCTCTCACAAGCATAACATGATCAAACCCAGAACTCATCGAGTGTTAATCACATGGTAATGTGAACTAGATTATTGACTCTAGTAAACTCTTTGGGTGTTAGTCACATGGGGATGTGACCTTGAGTGTTAATCACATATCGATGTGAACTGGATTATTGACTCTAGTGCAAGTGGGAGACTGTTGGAGATATGCCCTAGAGGCAATGATAAATTTGTTATTATTATATTTCCTTGTTCATGATAATCGTTTATTATCCATGCTAGAATTGTATTGATAGGAAACTCAGATACATGTGTGGATACATAGACAACACCATGTCCCTAGTAAGCCTCTAGTTGACTAGCTCGTTGATCAATAGATGGTTACGGTTTCCTGACCATGGACATTGGATGTCATTGATAACGGGATCACATCATTAGGAGAATGATGTGATGGACAAAGACCCAATCCTTAGCCTAGCACAAGATCATGTAGTTCGTATGCTAAAGCTTTTCTAATGTCAAGTATCATTTCCTTAGACCATGAGATTGTGCAACTCCCGGATACCGTAGGAGTGCTTTGGGTGTGCCAAACGTCACAACGTAACTGGGTGGCTATAAAGGTACACTACAGGTATCTCCGAAAGTGTCTGTTGGGTTGGCACGAATCGAGACTGGGATTTGTCACTCCGTGTAAACGGAGAGGTATCTCTGGGCCCACTCGATAGGACATCATCATAATGTGTACAATGTGATCAAGGAGTTGATCACGGGATGATGTGTTACGAAACGAGTAAAGAGACTTGCCGGTAACGAGATTGAACAAGGTATCGGGATACCGACGATCGAATCTCGGGCAAGTATCGTACCGCTAGACAAAGGGAATTGTATACGGGATTGATTAAGTCCTTGACATCGTGGTTCATCCGATGAGATCATCGTGGAACATGTGGGAGCCAACATGGGTATCCAGATCCCGCTGTTGGTTATTTACCGGAGAGTCATCTCGGTCATGTCTGCATGTCTCCCGAACCCGTAGGGTCTACACACTTAAGGTTCGGTGATGCTAGGGTTATAGAGATATAAGTATGCGGTAACCCGAAAGTTGTTCAGAGTCCCGGATGAGATCTCGGACGTCACGAGGAGTTCCGGAATGGTCCGGAGGTAAAGAATTATATATAGGAAGTGCTATTTTGGCCATCGGGACAAGTTTCGGGGTCACCGATATTGTACCGGGACCACCGGAAGGGTCCCGGGGGTCCACCGGGTGGGGCCACCTACCCCGGGGGCACATGGGCTGTAGGGGGTGCGCCTTGGCCTATATGGGCCAAGGGCACCAGCCCCAAGAGGCCCATGCGCCAAGAGATGAGGGAAAGGAAGAGTCCTAAAAGGGGAAGGACCTCTTAGGTGCCTTGAGGAGGTGGGACTCCTCCCTGGCCGCACCCTTCCTTGGAGGAAGGGCCAAGGCTGCGCCCCCCCTCTCCCTTGGCCCTATATATAGTGGGGGGAAGGGAGGGCAACCATACCTAAGCCCTGGCGCCTCCCTCTCCCTCCCATGACACATCTCCCTCCTCCCGCAGCACTTGGCGAAGCCGTGTTGGAATCCCGCTACTTCCACCACCACGCCATCGTGCTGCTGGATCTCCATCAACCTCTCCTCCCCCCTTGCTGGATCAAGAAGGAGGAGACATCGCTGCTCCGTACGTGTGTTGAACGCGGAGGTGCCGTCCGTTCGGCGCTAGGATCATCGGTGATTTGGATCACGACGAGTACGACTCCATCAACCCCGTTCTCTTGAACGCTTCCGCGCGCAATCTACAAGGGTATGTAGATCCACTCCTCCCTCGTTGCTAGATGACTCCATAGATAGATCTTGGTGACACGTAGGAAAATTTTGAATTTATGCTACGTTCCCCATCAATGACTTCAAACATGGCCAACTCCTATAGTGTGACGGGCGGTGTGTACAAGGCCCGGGAACGGATTGCAAAGTGATGATGGCCATATCATGTCACTATTTGATTGCATGTGATGTTTATCATGTTTATACATCTTATTTGCTTAGAATGACGGTAGTAAATAAGATGATCCCTCACTAAAATTTCAAGAAGGTGTTCCCCCTAACTGTGCACCATTGCGAAAGTTCGTCGTTTCGAAGCACCACATGATGATCGGGTGTGATAGATTCTTACGTTCGAATACAACGGGTGTTGACGAGCCTAGCATGTAAAGACATGGCCTCAGAACACATGTGAAACACTTAGGTTAACTTGACGAGCCTAGCATGTACAGACATGGCCTCGGAACACAAGAGACCAAAAGGTCGAGCATGAGTCGTATAGAAGATACGATCAGCATGAAGATGTTCACCGATGTTGACTAGTCCGTCTCACGTGATGATCGGACACGGCCTAGTTGACTCGGATCATGTAATCACTTAGATGACTGGAGGGATGTCTATCTGAGTGGGAGTTCATAAGATGAACTTAATTATCCTGAACATAGTCAAAAGGTCTTCGCAAATTATGTCGTAGCTCGCGCTTCAGTTCTACTATTTAGATATGTTCCTAGAGAAAAATTAGTTGAAAGTTGATAGTAGCAATTATGCGGACTAGGTCCGTAAACTGAGGATTGTCCTCATTGCTTCATAGAAGGCTTATGTCCTTAATGCACCGCTCAGTGTGCTGAACCTCGAATGTCGTCTGTTGATGCTGCGAACATCTGACATACACATTTTGATAACTACATGATAGTTCAGTGCGTAATGCTAAATGGTTTAGAATTGAGGCACCAAAGACGTTTTTTTTGAAACATCGTGAAACATATGAGATGTTTCGAGGGCTGAAATTGGGATTTCAGGCTCGTGCCCACGTCAAGAGGTATAAGACCTCTGACGATTTTCTTAGCCTACAAACTAAGGAGAAAAGCTCAATTGTTGAGCTTGTGCTCAGATTATCTGAGTACAACAATCATTTGAATCGAGTGGGAGTTGATCCTCCAGATGAGATATTGATATTTCTCCGAAGTCATTACCACCAAGTTGCTAGAGCTTCGTGATGAACAATAATGCATCAGGGACATATATGATGATCCTTGAGATATTCGCGATGTTTGACACCACAAAAGTAGAAATCAAGAAGGAGCATCAATTGTTGATGGTTGGTGAAACCACTAGTTTCAAGAAGGGCAGGGCAAGAAGGGATACTTCATGAAACGGCAAATCAGCTGCTCCTCTAGTGAAGAAACCCAAGGTTGAACCCAAACCCGAGACTAAGTGCTTCTGTAATAAGGGGAACAGCCACTGGAGCAGAATTACCCTAGATACTTGGTAGATGAGAAGGCTGGCAAGGTCGATAGAAGTATATTGGATATAAATTGTGTTGATGTGTACTTTACTAGTACTCCTAGTAGCACCAGGGTATTAGATACCGATTCGGTTGCTAAGTGTTAGTAACTCGAAATAAAAGCTACGGAATAAACAGAGACTAGCTAAAGGTGAGCTGATGATATGTGTTAGAAGTGTTTCCAATGTTGATATGATCAAGCATCGCACGCTCCCTCTACCATCGAGATTGGTGTTTGCCTTGAGCATAGACATGATTGGATTATGTCTATCGCGATACGGTTATTCATTTAAGGAGAATAATGGTTACTCTGTTTATTTGAATAATGCCTTCAATGGTATTGCACCTAAAGGAATGGTTTATTGAATCTCGATCATAGTGATACACATGTTCATGCCAAAAGATATAAGATAGTAATGATAGTACCACCTACTTGTGGCACTGCCACTTAAGTCATATCGGTATAAAACGCATGAAGAAGCTCCATGTTGATGGATCTTTGGACTCACTCATTTTTGAAAAGTTTGAGGCATGCGAACCATGTCTATTGGTGTATATGCATGAAGAAACTCCATGCAAATGGACCGTTTGGACTCACTTGATTTTGAATCACTTGAGACATGCAAATCATACCACATGGGCAAGATGACTGAAAGCCTCGTTTTCAGTAAAATGGAACTAGAAAGCAACTTGTTGGAAGTAATGCATTTTGATGTGTGCAGTCCAATGAGTGCTGGGGCATGTAGTGGATATCGTTATGTTCTTACTTCACAGATGATTTGAGTAGATGTTGAGTATATTTACTTGATGAATCATGAGTCTGAATTATTGAAAGGTTCAAGTAATTTCAGGGTGAAGTTGAAAGATCGTCGTGACAAGAGGATAAAATATCTATGATATGATCATAGAGATGAATATCTGAATTACGAGTTTGGCACAGAATTAAGACATTGTGGAAATTGTTTCACAACTAATACAGCCTGGAACACCATGGTATGATGGTGTGTGCGAACATCATAACTGCATCCTATTGGATATGATGCAAACCATGATGTCTCTTATCGAATTACCATAATAGTTTATGGGTTAGGCATTAGAGACAACCACATTCACTTTAAATAGGGCACCACGTAATTCCGATGAGATGACACCGTATGAACTATGGTTTAGAGAAACCTAAGCTGTCATTTCTTAAAAGTTTGGGGCTGCGACGCTTATGTGAAAAAGTTTCAGGCTGATAAGCTCGAACCCAAAGCGGATAGATGCATCTTCATAGGACAACCAAAACAGTTGGGTATACCTCCTGTCTCAGATCCGAAAGCAATAAGGGATTGTTTCTAGAACCGGGTCCTTTCTCGAGGAAAAGTTTCTGTCGAAAGAATTGAGTGGGAGGATGGTGGAGACTTGATGAGGTTATTGAACCGTCTCTTCAACTAGTGTGTGACAGGGCTCAGGGAGTTGTTCCTGTGGCACCTACACCAATTGAAGTGGAAGCTTATGATAGTGATCATGAAACTTCAGATCAAGTCACTACCAAACCTCGTGGGATGACAAGGATGCGTACTACTTCAGAGTGGTACGTGATCCTGTCTTGGAAGTCATGTTGCTAGACAACAATGAACCTACGAGCTATGGAGAAGCGATGGTGGGCCTGGATTCCAAAATGGCTCGAGGCCATATAATCCGAGAGAGGATCCATGTATGAAAACAAAGTGTAGACTTTGGAAGAGCTACTTGATGGTCGTAAGGCTATTAGGTACATATGGATTTAAAAGGAAGACAGACAATGATGGTAAGTGTCACCATTGAGAAATCTCAACTTGTCGTTAAGATGTTTCCCGACAAGTTCAAGGAGTTGACTACGATGAGACTTTCTCACACGTAGCGATGCTAAAAGTCTGTTGGAATTATATTAGCGATTACTACATTATTTATGAAATCTTGCAGATAGGATGTCAAAACATTGTTTCCTCAACGATTTTCTTGAGGAAAGGTTGTATGTGATACAACCGGAAGGTTTTGTCAATCCTGAAAGATGCTAATAAGTATGCAAAGCTCCAGCAATCCTTCTAAGGACTGGAGTAAGCATCTCGGATTTGGAATGTACGCTTTGATGAGATGATCAAAGATTTTGGGTTTATACAAAGTTGGGGGGGGGGGGGGGGGGGGGGGGGGGGGGGGGGGGGGGGGGGGGGGGGGGGGGGGGGGGGGGGGGGGGGGGGGGGGGGGGGGGGGGGGGGGGGGGGGGGGGGGGGGGGGGGGGGGGGGGGGGGGGGGGGGGGGGGGGGGGGGGGGGGGGGGGGGGGGGGGGGGGGGGGGGGGGGGGGGGGGGGGGGGGGGGGGGGGGGGGGGGGGGGGGGGGGGGGGGGGGGGGGGGGGGGGGGGGGGGGGGGGGGGGGGGGGGGGGGGGGGGGGGGGGGGGGGGGGGGGGGGGGGGGGGGGGGGGGGGGGGGGGGGGGGGGGGGGGGGGGGGGGGGGGGGGGGGGGGGGGGGGGGGGGGGGGGGGGGGGGGGGGGGGGGGGGGGGGGGGGGGGGGGGGGGGGGGGGGGGGGGGGGGGGGGGGGGGGGGGGGGGGGGGGGGGGGGGGGGGGGGGGGGGGGGGGGGGGGGGGGGGGGGGGGGGGGGGGGGGGGGGGGGGGGGGGGGGGGGGGGGGGGGGGGGGGGGGGGGGGGGGGGGGGGGGGGGGGGGGGGGGGGGGGGGGGGGGGGGGGGGGGGGGGGGGGGGGGGGGGGGGGGGGGGGGGGGGGGGGGGGGGGGGGGGGGGGGGGGGGGGGGGGGGGGGGGGGGGGGGGGGGGGGGGGGGGGGGGGGGGGGGGGGGGGGGGGGGGGGGGGGGGGGGGGGGGGGGGGGGGGGGGGGGGGGGGGGGGGGGGGGGGGGGGGGGGGGGGGGGGGGGGGGGGGGGGGGGGGGGGGGGGGGGGGGGGGGGGGGGGGGGGGGGGGGGGGGGGGGGGGGGGGGGGGGGGGGGGGGGGGGGGGGGGGGGGGGGGGGGGGGGGGGGGGGGGGGGGGGGGGGGGGGGGGGGGGGGGGGGGGGGGGGGGGGGGGGGGGGGGGGGGGGGGGGGGGGGGGGGGGGGGGGGGGGGGGGGGGGGGGGGGGGGGGGGGGGGGGGGGGGGGGGGGGGGGGGGGGGGGGGGGGGGGGGGGGGGGGGGGGGGGGGGGGGGGGGGGGGGGGGGGGGGGGGGGGGGGGGGGGGGGGGGGGGGGGGGGGGGGGGGGGGGGGGGGGGGGGGGGGGGGGGGGGGGGGGGGGGGGGGGGGGGGGGGGGGGGGGGGGGGGGGGGGGGGGGGGGGGGGGGGGGGGGGGGGGGGGGGGGGGGGGGGGGGGGGGGGGGGGGGGGGGGGGGGGGGGGGGGGGGGGGGGGGGGGGGGGGGGGGGGGGGGGGGGGGGGGGGGGGGGGGGGGGGGGGGGGGGGGGGGGGGGGGGGGGGGGGGGGGGGGGGGGGGGGGGGGGGGGGGGGGGGGGGGGGGGGGGGGGGGGGGGGGGGGGGGGGGGGGGGGGGGGGGGGGGGGGGGGGGGGGGGGGGGGGGGGGGGGGGGGGGGGGGGGGGGGGGGGGGGGGGGGGGGGGGGGGGGGGGGGGGGGGGGGGGGGGGGGGGGGGGGGGGGGGGGGGGGGGGGGGGGGGGGGGGGGGGGGGGGGGGGGGGGGGGGGGGGTTCCTAGCCATAGACATGAGTTGTCATTTGATTAACGGGATCACATCATTAGATAATGATGTGATTGACTTGACCCATTCCTTTAGCTTAGCACTTGATCGTTTAGATTGTTGCTATTGCTTTCTTCATGACTTATACATGTTCCTATGACTATGAGATTATGCAACTCCCGAATACCGGAGGAACACTTAGTGTGCTATCAAACGTCACAACATAACTGGGTGATTATAAAGATGCTCTACAGGTGTCTTCGATGGTGTTTGTTGAGTTGGCATAGATCGAGATTAGGATTTGTCACTCCGATTGTCGGAGAGGTATCTCTGGGCTCTCTCAGTAATGCACATCACTATAAGCCTTGCAAGCAATGTGACTAATGAGTTAGTTGCGGGATGATGCATTACGGAACGAGTAAAGAGACTTGCCGGTAACGAGATTGAACTAGGTATTGAGATATCGACGATTGAATCTCGGGCAAGTAACATACCAATGACAAAGGGAACAACGTATGTTGTTATGCGGTTTGACCAATAAAGATCTTCGTAGAATATGTAGGAACCAATATGAGCATGCAGGTTCCGCTATTGGTTATTGACCGGAGATGAGTCTCGGTCATGTCTACATAGTTCTTGAACCCGTAGGGTCCGCACGCTTAACGTTCAGTGACGATTGGTATTATGAGTGTATGTGTTTTGATGTACCGAAGGTTCAAAGCTTGACTTGTTGCAAAAGGTTTTCGACAAGTTCAAGGAGTTTACTACGATGAGACCTTGTCACCCGTAGCGATGCTTAAGTCCGTCTGAATCATGTTAGCAATTACTGCATTTTATGATTATGAAATTTGGAAAATGGATGTAAAGACTACATTCCTGAATGGATTTCTGGAAGAAGAGTTGTATATGATGCAACCCGAAGGTTTTATCAATCCAAAGGATGCTAACAAAGTGTGCAAGCTCCAGCGATCCATTTATGGACTGGTGCAAGCATCTCGGAGTTGGAATAAACGTTTTGATAGTGTGATCAAAGCATATGGTTTTATAAAGACTTTTGGAGAAGCCTGTATTTACAAGAAAGTGAGTGGGAGCTCTGTAGCATTTCTAATATTATATGTGGATGACATATTGTTGATTGGAAATGATATAGAATTTCTGGATAGCATAAAAGGATACTTGAACAAGAGTTTTTCAATGAAAGACCTCGGTGAAGCTGCTTATATATTGGGCATCAAGATCTATAGAGATAGATCAAGACGCTTAATTGGACTTTCACAAAGCACATACCTTGATAAAGTTTTGAAGAAGTTCAAAATGGATTAAGTAAAGAAAGGGTTCTTGCATGTGTTACAAGGTGTGAAGTTGAGTTAGACTCAATGCCCGACCACTGTAGAAGATTGAAAGAAAATGAAAGTCATTCCCTATACTTCAGCCATAGGTTCTATCATGTATGCAATGCTGTGTACCAGACCTGATGTGTGCCTTGCTATTAGTTTAGCAGGGAGGTACCAAAGTAATCCAGGAGTGGATCACTAGACAGCGGTCAAGAGCATCCTGAAATACCTGAAAAGGACTAAGGATATGTTTCTCGTTTATGGAGGTG
>JAAAWM010007821.1:0-10359 GCA_036873465.1 Thinopyrum obtusiflorum
GGAAGGCGGAGCGAGGAGGGGCCGGCCAGCGGCGAGTGGAGAGGGAGGACGGAGGAGGAGGCCGGTACCGAGTCCAGCAAGGAGGAGGAGGTGACGGCGCGCGGCGCAGACGGAGGAGGGGCGACGGGGGCGCGCGGCGCAGATGGATCGGAGAGGATTGAGTGGTTGTGTGTGTGAGTGGATCCGAATGGAGGAGATGAGGGAGATGAATGGCTTAGCAGTAGCGCTCTTCAGGAAAAGACGCTACTGCTAAGCTACCTAGCAGCAGCGCCTTTCACAGTAAAGCGCTACTGCTATGTGTCAGCATGTAAAAATAGACTTTGTTCAATATATCAAAAACACATTGATCATCAACGATCTTTTTGTGTACAATCTGATTTGACAATATGAGTCCTCACCGGTTTAGGAACAGGTGAAGACTCATATTGCAGCCACAAATTCTACACATAGAGTTCAATGAAGATCAAGTGCTTGTCAAAGTGTGAGAAGTAACATATTTAAGGTGGTAGAAACTCTGGGGGGGGGGGGGGGGGGGGGGGGGGGGGGGGGGGGGGGGGGGGGGGGGGGGGGGGGGGGGGGGGGGGGGGGGGGGGGGGGGGGGGGGGGGGGGGGGGGGGGGGGGGGGGGGGGGGGGGGGGGGGGGGGGGGGGGGGGGGGGGGGGGGGGGGGGGGGGGGGGGGGGGGGGGGGGGGGGGGGGGGGGGGGGGGGGGGGGGGGGGGGGGGGGGGGGGGGGGGGGGGGGGGGGGGGGGGGGGGGGGGGGGGGGGGGGGGGGGGGGGGGGGGGGGGGGGGGGGGGGGGGGGGGGGGGGGGGGGGGGGGGGGGGGGGGGGGGGGGGGGGGGGGGGGGGGGGGGGGGGGGGGGGGGGGGGGGGGGGGGGGGGGGGGGGGGGGGGGGGGGGGGGGGGGGGGGGGGGGGGGGGGGGGGGGGGGGGGGGGGGGGGGGGGGGGGGGGGGGGGGGGGGGGGGGGGGGGGGGGGGGGGGGGGGGGGGGGGGGGGGGGGGGGGGGGGGGGGGGGGGGGGGGGGGGGGGGGGGGGGGGGGGGGGGGGGGGGGGGGGGGGGGGGGGGGGGGGGGGGGGGGGGGGGGGGGGGGGGGGGGGGGGGGGGGGGGGGGGGGGGGGGGGGGGGGGGGGGGGGGGGGGGGGGGGGGGGGGGGGGGGGGGGGGGGGGGGGGGGGGGGGGGGGGGGGGGGGGGGGGGGGGGGGGGGGGGGGGGGGGGGGGGGGGGGGGGGGGGGGGGGGGGGGGGGGGGGGGGGGGGGGGGGGGGGGGGGGGGGGGGGGGGGGGGGGGGGGGGGGGGGGGGGGGGGGGGGGGGGGGGGGGGGGGGGGGGGGGGGGGGGGGGGGGGGGGGGGGGGGGGGGGGGGGGGGGGGGGGGGGGGGGGGGGGGGGGGGGGGGGGGGGGGGGGGGGGGGGGGGGGGGGGGGGGGGGGGGGGGGGGGGGGGGGGGGGGGGGGGGGGGGGGGGGGGGGGGGGGGGGGGGGGGGGGGGGGGGGGGGGGGGGGGGGGGGGGGGGGGGGGGGGGGGGGGGGGGGGGGGGGGGGGGGGGGGGGGGGGGGGGGGGGGGGGGGGGGGGGGGGGGGGGGGGGGGGGGGGGGGGGGGGGGGGGGGGGGGGGGGGGGGGGGGGGGGGGGGGGGGGGGGGGGGGGGGGGGGGGGGGGGGGGGGGGGGGGGGGGGGGGGGGGGGGGGGGGGGGGGGGGGGGGGGGGGGGGGGGGGGGGGGGGGGGGGGGGGGGGGGGGGGGGGGGGGGGGGGGGGGGGGGGGGGGGGGGGGGGGGGGGGGGGGGGGGGGGGGGGGGGGGGGGGGGGGGGGGGGGGGGGGGGGGGGGGGGGGGGGGGGGGGGGGGGGGGGGGGGGGGGGGGGGGGGGGGGGGGGGGGGGGGGGGGGGGGGGGGGGGGGGGGGGGGGGGGGGGGGGGGGGGGGGGGGGGGGGGGGGGGGGGGGGGGGGGGGGGGGGGGGGGGGGGGGGGGGGGGGGGGGGGGGGGGGGGGGGGGGGGGGGGGGGGGGGGGGGGGGGGGGGGGGGGGGGGGGGGGGGGGGGGGGGGGGGGGGGGGGGGGGGGGGGGGGGGGGGGGGGGGGGGGGGGGGGGGGGGGGGGGGGGGGGGGGGGGGGGGGGGGGGGGGGGGGGGGGGGGGGGGGGGGGGGGGGGGGGGGGGGGGGGGGGGGGGGGGGGGGGGGGGGGGGGGGGGGGGGGGGGGGGGGGGGGGGGGGGGGGGGGGGGGGGGGGGGGGGGGGGGGGGGGGGGGGGGGGGGGGGGGGGGGGGGGGGGGGGGGGGGGGGGGGGGGGGGGGGGGGGGGGGGGGGGGGGGGGGGGGGGGGGGGGGGGGGGGGGGGGGGGGGGGGGGGGGGGGGGGGGGGGGGGGGGGGGGGGGGGGGGGGGGGGGGGGGGGGGGGGGGGGGGGGGGGGGGGGGGGGGGGGGGGGGGGGGGGGGGGGGGGGGGGGGGGGGGGGGGGGGGGGGGGGGGGGGGGGGGGGGGGGGGGGGGGGGGGGGGGGGGGGGGGGGGGGGGGGGGGGGGGGGGGGGGGGGGGGGGGGGGGGGGGGGGGGGGGGGGGGGGGGGGGGGGGGGGGGGGGGGGGGGGGGGGGGGGGGGGGGGGGGGGGGGGGGGGGGGGGGGGGGGGGGGGGGGGGGGGGGGGGGGGGGGGGGGGGGGGGGGGGGGGGGGGGGGGGGGGGGGGGGGGGGGGGGGGGGGGGGGGGGGGGGGGGGGGGGGGGGGGGGGGGGGGGGGGGGGGGGGGGGGGGGGGGGGGGGGGGGGGGGGGGGGGGGGGGGGGGGGGGGGGGGGGGGGGGGGGGGGGGGGGGGGGGGGGGGGGGGGGGGGGGGGGGGGGGGGGGGGGGGGGGGGGGGGGGGGGGGGGGGGGGGGGGGGGGGGGGGGGGGGGGGGGGGGGGGGGGGGGGGGGGGGGGGGGGGGGGGGGGGGGGGGGGGGGGGGGGGGGGGGGGGGGGGGGGGGGGGGGGGGGGGGGGGGGGGGGGGGGGGGGGGGGGGGGGGGGGGGGGGGGGGGGGGGGGGGGGGGGGGGGGGGGGGGGGGGGGGGAACAGACGTCCATTTCGTCAGTTTTTCATCCGTTTGGGGTGGCAATGTGATCGTGTCCGTCTGGATTCGTGGATGGGGCGGCCGGGCACCCAACGCGTGGCCGCATCTTCGGCCGCATCTTGTCCGTTCGAGAAAATACAAATATTTGATATTAAATTGTCAATTGTTGCACGTCGAAATAGTGTTATTATTACAACCCAATCGAAAGTGAAAATAATATCAAATAGTATTATTACAATCCAACTAAAATTTGTTCTCATGAAAATAAATTAAACCCATAGATGCATCTATTGGTTACCAATGTGAGTCCACATGTGCTCAACCAAGTCATCCTGGAGCTGGATATGAGTATGCCAATCACGCAATTTCCGATGAAACTCGACAAACTGTTCAAAGGTTACAGGAGGTGCATGCTCAGGCTCAACATTTTCACCCTGGAAATCAAACCCTTGGTCGTAGATGCTATCATCGCGCTCATCCTCCACGATCATGTTGTGCATGATCACACAAGCAATAATCACCTCCCAAAGGTTCTTCGTGATCCATGTCAATGCAGGGTTACGAAGGATGCCCCATCGAGACTGAAGCACACCAAAAGCACGCTCCACATCCTTCCTGGCACTCTCCTGCATTTGGGCAAACCTCTGTCTCTTCTCTCCTTGCGGGTTCGGTATGTCTTCACAATAGTGGACCACTGAGGATAGATACCATCAGCTAGGTAATATCCCTTATTGTAATGGTGTCCATTGACCTCAAAGTTGACCTCCGGAGAGTGGCCTTCTGCAAGCCTTGCAAACACCGGAGAACGCTGAAGAACAGTAATATCATTCTGAGAACCAGCCATGCGAAGAAAGAATGCCATATCCAGAGATCTTATGAAGCCACCGCCTCAAGTATAATAGTGGCACCTTTCACATGCCCCTTGTACTGCCCATGCCAAGCAAATGGACAGTTCTTCCACGGAAGGCAGAGCGAGGAGGGGCCGGCCAGCGGCGAGTGGAGAGGGAGGACGGAGGAGGAGGCCGGTACCGAGTCCAGCAAGGAGGAGGAGGTGATGGCAGCGCAGATGAAGGAGGGGCGACGGGGGTGGACCGGCGCGGGGGATTGAGAGGGGATTCAGTGAGCTAGTGTGTGACTGTGTGAGTGTGGATCGGATAGAGGAGATGGGGCAAAACTTTTGTAGTAAATGTAGCAGTAGCACTTATTGCAGCAATGCGCTGCTACTATGCTACGTAGCAGTAGCGCCCATCGTTATAACGCGTTGCTGCTATAACTAGCCTCGTGGCGGCCTCGTGCGAATTATAGCAGTAGCGCTTCTTTGAGCAGGCGCGCTACTGCTATATTGGTTTCAGCAGCGAGTTACTCCCGAGCACGCTACTGCTAATTAGCAGCAGCGCCTTATTTTACAGCGCGCTGCTGATAAGATTCTGTGTATAGGCTTTTCCCTAGTAGTGCTAGTTGTTTCAGGTTTTGTGCTTGGCGAATTAAATGTTAGTTTTATTCCGCATTTGTTCAAGTATAAACCGTAATTATTTTAAAGCGCCTATTCAGCCCCCTCTAGGTGGCATCCACGATCTTTCATACGGGGATCCTCTTATTATTTTTACGGGAATACTATGTAGCCAAACAGCTATGCTACGGTTAGTATGACTATATCTTGCCGAACAATCTGTTATCTAAGTTTGAATACATTGTATTTCCATGGAATCAAACTACTCCTTCGGTTCCTAAATTAAGACCTTTTAGATATTCCACTATGAACTACATACGTAGCAAAATGAGTGAACCTACACTCTAAAATATAAAATGTCTTAAATTTAGGAATCTCTAAAATGTTCTATATTTCCGTCAAATAAAACTACTCCCCCTGTTCCTAAAAGATCACCAACGGATCTCCAAAAGATCGCCAAAGTTCACATAATTCACATAAACGACGGACAAATTTAAACTAGATTACTAAAAGATTAAAATGAAAGACGAGATGGCGGAGCTTCACCACTTCCTCATCGGGCCTTTGCCCTTCCAGTGGCCTGCGTAACTGTAGGCATCCACGGTTGGTGGAGGGTCTTTGTCGTCCGAGGAGAAGGTGCAAGTGTCGCGGACATCGTTGTCATCGGAATCGGAGAGGACGATGAGCCCCTTCATCCGACGGACGGCCTTGTCCTGCTCCTGCTTCAAATTGGCAACATGAGCCTTCTTCGTCGTTGACTCCTTTGCCCCGCGCTCCGATTGCTCAATAGCAAGCCGGAGCACCGTGGCATACTTCCATCATAGGCAGTGAGCATCTGTCTCTGCTGTCGTGAGGGACCGACAGTAGACCCATTCGAGGAGTCGCGCGTCCTCGTTGGGCTCTGTCCTCCATTAGGACAGCTCCAATGGATGACCCCAAACAGACGTCCATTTCGTCAGTTTTCCCCCCCCCCCCCCCCCCCCCCCCCCCCCCCCCCCCCCCCCCCCCCCCCCCCCCCCCCCCCCCCCCCCCCCCCCCCCCCCCCCCCCCCCCCCCCCCCCCCCCCCCCCCCCCCCCCCCCCCCCCCCCCCCCCCCCCCCCCCCCCCCCCCCCCCCCCCCCCCCCCCCCCCCCCCCCCCCCCCCCCCCCCCCCCCCCCCCCCCCCCCCCCCCCCCCCCCCCCCCCCCCCCCCCCCCCCCCCCCCCCCCCCCCCCCCCCCCCCCCCCCCCCCCCCCCCCCCCCCCCCCCCCCCCCCCCCCCCCCCCCCCCCCCCCCCCCCCCCCCCCCCCCCCCCCCCCCCCCCCCCCCCCCCCCCCCCCCCCCCCCCCCCCCCCCCCCCCCCCCCCCCCCCCCCCCCCCCCCCCCCCCCCCCCCCCCCCCCCCCCCCCCCCCCCCCCCCCCCCCCCCCCCCCCCCCCCCCCCCCCCCCCCCCCCCCCCCCCCCCCCCCCCCCCCCCCCCCCCCCCCCCCCCCCCCCCCCCCCCCCCCCCCCCCCCCCCCCCCCCCCCCCCCCCCCCCCCCCCCCCCCCCCCCCCCCCCCCCCCCCCCCCCCCCCCCCCCCCCCCCCCCCCCCCCCCCCCCCCCCCCCCCCCCCCCCCCCCCCCCCCCCCCCCCCCCCCCCCCCCCCCCCCCCCCCCCCCCCCCCCCCCCCCCCCCCCCCCCCCCCCCCCCCCCCCCCCCCCCCCCCCCCCCCCCCCCCCCCCCCCCCCCCCCCCCCCCCCCCCCCCCCCCCCCCCCCCCCCCCCCCCCCCCCCCCCCCCCCCCCCCCCCCCCCCCCCCCCCCCCCCCCCCCCCCCCCCCCCCCCCCCCCCCCCCCCCCCCCCCCCCCCCCCCCCCCCCCCCCCCCCCCCCCCCCCCCCCCCCCCCCCCCCCCCCCCCCCCCCCCCCCCCCCCCCCCCCCCCCCCCCCCCCCCCCCCCCCCCCCCCCCCCCCCCCCCCCCCCCCCCCCCCCCCCCCCCCCCCCCCCCCCCCCCCCCCCCCCCCCCCCCCCCCCCCCCCCCCCCCCCCCCCCCCCCCCCCCCCCCCCCCCCCCCCCCCCCCCCCCCCCCCCCCCCCCCCCCCCCCCCCCCCCCCCCCCCCCCCCCCCCCCCCCCCCCCCCCCCCCCCCCCCCCCCCCCCCCCCCCCCCCCCCCCCCCCCCCCCCCCCCCCCCCCCCCCCCCCCCCCCCCCCCCCCCCCCCCCCCCCCCCCCCCCCCCCCCCCCCCCCCCCCCCCCCCCCCCCCCCCCCCCCCCCCCCCCCCCCCCCCCCCCCGATGATGAAGATGACGAAGATGATGAAGATGATGAAGATAATGAGGACCCACTCGATGAAGATGATGAGGACCCACTTCATGAAGCCATCGTAGCTCAAAGAACAAGGCTGAGTGAGGAGGAGGTGTCCAACCTGTGGGACATAATTCCGCCACGTGCTGACTTTGTCGGGGTGCCATTCGTGACCCGCTTGACAAATACCATGGTTGATCGACATGATATGGTATGTTATACTTACAAATGCAAATTAATAGTGTGAATTACTTAGTGTACAGTCCAATGATATGGTATGTTGTGTGGAATCTAGTCGATGATATATATGTTTTAGTGTAGAGTTCGATCACATGCTTATTAATTGATATGTTTTTCTTATTCAGAAATTGGCAAAGAGCATATCTGTGAGTTATGGTATCGAGCCTGATGAAGAAGGCTCAGCTGGACTACGCCTTACTGCAAGGGGCTCCGTCACAACCTGTACTTACCGCGTGGACACGGACGGTCGCACACACTTAAACTCGGTTGGGTGGAAGAAATTCCTCGATGGCAAGAATCTTCGTGTTGGACAGGCCATCCTAATTACTATCAGGAACACCAACCGCCCAGGCTTGAGGATGATGATTGTCTTCGATATCATCTAGAACTACATATGTGTGTGTGGCTATATCATCTAGAACTACATATGTGTGTGTGGCTATATCATCTAGAACTACATATGATGATCGTCGTCGATATCATCTAGAACTACATATGATGATGGCCGTTGATATGACCTTGTACTGCTTGAGGATGCATGTTGGCTATGCATGAAATTGTTATCTAGTACTCCCTTCGTTCCAAATTACTCGTCGTGGTTTGAACTAAAACCACGACGAGTAATTTGGAACGAAGGGAGTACTACCGTACCTAGTAATGGTTTATGAATTTGATATCTACTAGCAGTACCTAGTATCTAGTATCTGAAAGGAGAACTGAAATGGGAAAATGATGAAAGATATAGCAGTAGCGAGGGATGGCGAAATCGCTACAGCTAGTTAATAGTAGCGCGTTCCCAAAAAGCGCTGCTGATATCGTCAACAGTAGTAGCGCGGGTTAGGACCGCGCTACTACTATGACCCCCCCCCCCCCCCCCCCCCCCCCCCCCCCCCCCCCCCCCCCCCCCCCCCCCCCCCCCCCCCCCCCCCCCCCCCCCCCCCCCCCCCCCCCCCCCCCCCCCCCCCCCCCCCCCCCCCCCCCCCCCCCCCCCCCCCCCCCCCCCCCCCCCCCCCCCCCCCCCCCCCCCCCCCCCCCCCCCCCCCCCCCCCCCCCCCCCCCCCCCCCCCCCCCCCCCCCCCCCCCCCCCCCCCCCCCCCCCCCCCCCCCCCCCCCCCCCCCCCCCCCCCCCCCCCCCCCCCCCCCCCCCCCCCCCCCCCCCCCCCCCCCCCCCCCCCCCCCCCCCCCCCCCCCCCCCCCCCCCCCCCCCCCCCCCCCCCCCCCCCCCCCCCCCCCCCCCCCCCCCCCCCCCCCCCCCCCCCCCCCCCCCCCCCCCCCCCCCCCCCCCCCCCCCCCCCCCCCCCCCCCCCCCCCCCCCCCCCCCCCCCCCCCCCCCCCCCCCCCCCCCCCCCCCCCCCCCCCCCCCCCCCCCCCCCCCCCCCCCCCCCCCCCCCCCCCCCCCCCCCCCCCCCCCCCCCCCCCCCCCCCCCCCCCCCCCCCCCCCCCCCCCCCCCCCCCCCCCCCCCCCCCCCCCCCCCCCCCCCCCCCCCCCCCCCCCCCCCCCCCCCCCCCCCCCCCCCCCCCCCCCCCCCCCCCCCCCCCCCCCCCCCCCCCCCCCCCCCCCCCCCCCCCCCCCCCCCCCCCCCCCCCCCCCCCCCCCCCCCCCCCCCCCCCCCCCCCCCCCCCCCCCCCCCCCCCCCCCCCCCCCCCCCCCCCCCCCCCCCCCCCCCCCCCCCCCCCCCCCCCCCCCCCCCCCCCCCCCCCCCCCCCCCCCCCCCCCCCCCCCCCCCCCCCCCCCCCCCCCCCCCCCCCCCCCCCCCCCCCCCCCCCCCCCCCCCCCCCCCCCCCCCCCCCCCCCCCCCCCCCCCCCCCCCCCCCCCCCCCCCCCCCCCCCCCCCCCCCCCCCCCCCCCCCCCCCCCCCCCCCCCCCCCCCCCCCCCCCCCCCCCCCCCCCCCCCCCCCCCCCCCCCCCCCCCCCCCCCCCCCCCCCCCCCCCCCCCCCCCCCCCCCCCCCCCCCCCCCCCCCCCCCCCCCCCCCCCCCCCCCCCCCCCCCCCCCCCCCCCCCCCCCCCCCCCCCCCCCCCCCCCCCCCCCCCCCCCCCCCCCCCCCCCCCCCCCCCCCCCCCCCCCCCCCCCCCCCCCCCCCCCCCCCCCCCCCCCCCCCCCCCCCCCCCCCCCCCCCCCCCCCCCCCCCCCCCCCCCCCCCCCCCCCCCCCCCCCCCCCCCCCCCCCCCCCCCCCCCCCCCCCCCCCCCCCCCCCCCCCCCCCCCCCCCCCCCCCCCCCCCCCCCCCCCCCCCCCCCCCCCCCCCCCCCCCCCCCCCCCCCCCCCCCCCCCCCCCCCCCCCCCCCCCCCCCCCCCCCCCCCCCCCCCCCCCCCCCCCCCCCCCCCCCCCCCCCCCCCCCCCCCCCCCCCCCCCCCCCCCCCCCCCCCCCCCCCCCCCCCCCCCCCCCCCCCCCCCCCCCCCCCCCCCCCCCCCCCCCCCCCCCCCCCCCCCCCCCCCCCCCCCCCCCCCCCCCCCCCCCCCGCCTTCGTCCACAGCGACGACTTCGAGACGGTTGAGCATGGGATTTTCCCTTCGACCACGGCGACGTATGATGACTTGAGTGACTTTTGCCACCATATTGAGAGTGAGAGTGACTTCACCACTAGCCCCATATATGATGAGTTGCCTCAATTCCCATGTGAGGAGAGCCACCACCATCACCACTTGAGTGATTTGAGTGACTCCACCATATGAGACATTGAGTGCACCTACCTTGAGGGAGTGAGTGAGCCACCACCACATAGAGAGAGTGAGGTAGTTGATACGGCATGTGAGGCCATTCCGATTTCTAATGACTTACCCTCTACCTCTATTGTGTCTTCTCATTTGGTGCTAGGTCCCATATATGATGACGTGCCGATCTTTGATGACTTCGTCCTTCCTTTGGACAAGATGATGGCCATGGTGGACTATGATGCACCCCCCCACATGGTTCCATCATGATGATGACGTTGACCACAATTTGGTCTTTGCCACCTCACCTACACCACATGAGTGGAATGACAAAGGTAACATAGGTGATGCTGATGCTCTTGTCCCACTAGTGGACATTCTTGATATTGATTGCTTGCATGATGTTGATCCTCCTAATACCATGCTTCATGCAAGTATGATTTCCCCATGCGATGATTTACCCATTTATGATGAGTTTGATGATTGCCATGTGGAGCCTATTAGTTGTGATGCCATGTTACATAGGATTTCTTGTGATAATTCTCTTGGTCACATCATGTTTGACAATCCGCTTGACTTGTCATATGCTATGCATGAGATCAATCATATGTCTCATTTGCAATCCCATCGTAGTGACTATGCATATGCCATTAAAATAAACCCAATTTGCACATATGGCATAGATGACAAGCCCATGGTTATTGGCACTTGTTTTTCT
>JAAAWM010007822.1:0-10376 GCA_036873465.1 Thinopyrum obtusiflorum
GGTCAGTAAAAATTCATTATATAATCTCCCAAAGGTTTCGACCACCGTATCACGCAAAAATCTCTTGTTCTTGTTTCGAGCTATTTTCTGCCAGGGTTGTCAAAGCTAAGCATCATGTCGTCTCCCTCCTCCTCCAACAATGAGGGCAACGATGCTTGGCTAATGAAGATAGAGCTGAAGAGAGAAGAACCCATGGAGATCAACAAGGATGAAGGGACCAAGAAGGCCATGGAGGACCAAGTTCCGGCAACAGAAGACATCCTTCAACTTGATCACAATCTTCTTACCCCAACTGAGATTGAAGCTTTCAAGATGATTGAGCTAGCTCGTATACAAAACAAGTATCTCACACATGAAAATATTTTGTTGAAGGAGCATATCATCGCACTCAAGGGCATTATCCGCAAGTTGGAAGACCTCGTACTCTCAATGTGCGCCTACCCATCATCATCACCATCTTCTTCACCAACAAAGGACACATAATCACATGGGTATGGGAACTCCCCTTGGCATCTGCCAAGCATGGGGGAGTGCCCCGGTATCGTACCACCATCACTTTTATCTTTACCGTTTTTCTTAGTTCGATCCTTTTCCCCCCCCCCCCCCCCCCCCCCCCCCCCCCCCCCCCCCCCCCCCCCCCCCCCCCCCCCCCCCCCCCCCCCCCCCCCCCCCCCCCCCCCCCCCCCCCCCCCCCCCCCCCCCCCCCCCCCCCCCCCCCCCCCCCCCCCCCCCCCCCCCCCCCCCCCCCCCCCCCCCCCCTAAAAGAGATCATATGGATCTTATGGAGAGTAATGAGCTCACATATAAAAAGTATGATGAATAAAAGTTGTTGAGAGTTGACAAACATAGTTTTGGTCATCGTTGCAATTAATAGGAAGTAATAAAGAAAGAGAGGTCTTCACATATAAATACACTATCTTGGACATCTTTTATGATTGTGAGCACTCATTAAAATATGACATGCTAATGAGTTGACGTTGGACAAGGAAGACAACGTAATGGGTTATGTTTTCTTACATCTGAGACAAATTATATTGCCCCCCCCCCCCCCCCCCCCCCCCCCCCCCCCCCCCCCCCCCCCCCCCCCCCCCCCCCCCCCCCCCCCCCCCCCCCCCCCCCCCCCCCCCCCCCCCCCCCCGCCATTCCCCCTCATGCTAGCCAAACCCTTTGCACCAAGTAGAGATACTACTTGTGCTTCCAAACACCCTTAAATCAGTTTTGCCATGAGAGTCCACCATATCTACCTATGGATTGAGTAAGATCCTCCAAGTAAGTTGGCATCGGTGCAAGCAATAAAACATGCTCTCTAAATATGGGGGGGGGGGGTAAATATGTATGACTTATTAGTGTGGGAGAAAATAAGCTTTATATGATCGTGTGATATGGAAGAAATAAAAGCGACGGACTGCATAATAAAGGTCCATATCACAAGTGGCAATATAAAGTGACGTTCTTTCGCATTAAGATTTTGTGCATCCAACCATAAAAGCGCATGACAACCTTTGCTTCCCTATGCGAAGGGCCTATCTTTTACTTTTATCTCCTACCTTACATAAGAGTCATGGTGATCTTCACCCTTCCTTTTTAAATTTTATCTTTTGGCAAGCACAACATGTTGGAAAAGATCCTGGTATATATGGCTAATTGGATGTGAGTTTTCATGAACTATTATTGTTGACATTACCCTTGAGGTAAAACGTTGGGAGGCAAGACTATAAGCCCCTATCTTTCTTTGTGTCTAATTAAAACTCCATACCCATAAGTATTGTGTGAGTGTTAGCAATTGTGAAATACTATATGATAGTTGAGTGTGTGGACTTGCTGAAAAGCTCTTATATTGACTCTTTCCTATGTTATGATAAATTGCAATTGTTCCAATGACTGAGATTATAGTTTGTTAGTTGTCAATGAAGTTTATGATTCATACTTGAAATTGCAATTGAATTATTACTCTAGCATAAGAGATCATATGACAAGAATTATATAAGTTGTTGTTCTAAGAATGATCATGATGGCCTCATGTCCGTATTGGGGGGGGGGGGGGGGGGGGGGGGGGGGGGGGGGGGGGGGGGGGGGGGGGGGGGGGGGGGGGGGGGGGGGGGGGGGGGGGGGGGGGGGGGGGGGGGGGGGGGGGGGGGGGGGGGGGGGGGGGGGGGGGGGGGGGGGGGGGGGGGGGGGGGGGGGGGGGGGGGGGGGGGGGGGGGGGGGGGGGGGGGGGGGGGGGGGGGGGGGGGGGGGGGGGAATGCCGGCAGCTGGGATTTTGGGCTAGAAAAGGAGCAAATATTGGAGACCTATTCTGCACAGCTCCAAAAGTCCTGAAACTTCACGGAAGTCAATTTCAGAATATATAAAAAATACTGAGTGCAAGAAGTTCACCAGGGGGGCCACACCCTGCCCACGAGGGTGGGGGCGCACCCTACCCCCTGGGCGCGCCCCCTACCTCGTGGGCCCCCTAGTGACCCTCCGATGGCCATCTTCTGCTATATGGAGTCTTTCGATGAGGAAAAAATCATAAGCCATCTTTCCGGACGAGACTCCGCCGCCACGAGGCGGAACCTTGGCGGAACCAATCTAGGGCTCCGGTGGAGCTGTTCTACCGAGGAAACTTCCCTCCGGGAGGAGGAAATCATCGCCATCATCATCACCAACGCTCCTCTCATCGGGAGAGGGCAATCGCCATCAACATCTTCACCAGCACCATTTCCTCTCAAAACCCTAGTTCATCTCTTGTATCCAATTCTTGTCTCCAAGTCTGGGATTGGTACCTGTGGGTTGCTAGTAGTGTTAATTACTCCTTGTAGTTGATGCTAGTTGGTTTAATTGGTGGAAGATCATATGTTCAGATCCTACATGCACATTAATACCCCTCTGATTATGAACATGAATATGCTTTGTGAGTAGTTACGTTTGGGGGGGGGGGGGGGGGGGGGGGGGGGGGGGGGGGGGGGGGGGGGGGGGGGGGGGGGGGGGGGGGGGGGGGGGGGGGGGGGGGGGGGGGGGGGGGGGGGGGGGGGGGGGGGGGGGGGGGGGGGGGGGGGGGGGGGGGGGGGGGGGGGGGGGGGGGGGGGGGGGGGGGGGGGGGGGGGGGGGGGGGGGGGGGGGGGGGGGGGGGGGGGGGGGGGGGGGGGGGGGGGGGGGGGGGGCTGATTTGGATCCATATGTTTCATGCTATGGTTAGGTTTACCTTAATACTTTGTTGTAGTTGCGGATGATTGCAATAGAGGTTAATCATAAGTGGGATGCTTGTCCAAGTAAGGGCAGTACCCAAGCACCGGTCCACCCACATATCAGATTATCAAAGTACCGAACGTGAATCATATGATCATGATGAAACCTAGCTTGACGATATTCCCATGTGTCCTCAGGAGCGCTTTACATCATATAAGAGTTTGTCCAGGCTTGTCCTTTTCTACAAAAAGGATTGGGCCACCTTTCTGCACTTTATTTACTTTTGTTACTTGTTGCTCGTTACCAATTATCTTATCACAAAACTATCTGTTACCTATAATTTCAGTGCTTGCAGAGAATACCTTGTTGAAAACCGCTTATCATTTCCTTCTGCTCCTCGTTGGGTTCGACACTCTTACTTATCAAAAGGACTACGATAGATCCCCTATACTTGTGGGTCATCAGTTATCGGATCCAAAACCGGACCCGATAGCTTAACGGTGTTCCATTACGATGGATGCCACATGTCGGTCACCCTTGACAAAAGCACTTCCATGACGCACGATTTATCGTCATGGAAGTGGACACTGCCGTGATGATAATTTTGGTAATGTCATGGAACACTTCTATGACATCACAAGTATGACTATCTTGATTCTGTCATAAATTTGTCATGGATGTACATGCATGACAGAAAACATGACCTACTGTGACAAACACGTATCATCATGGAAGTGTCTTTTTTTTGTAGTGGTATAATCAACTCATGGATAGTCGCGGTGACATTGGAGTATCTAGGTGACATTAGAGTTGGTTGATGTGTATCATATATATGGTGTTATTTTAGTACAGACTCTTGGTTAGATCGATCGGAAAGAATAGCTTGGTGTTATTTTAGTACGAACTCTAGGATAGATTGATCGGAAAGAATAGCTTTGAGGTGGTTTTGTACCCTACAAACAATTTCTTCTTATGTTCTCCGCTAGATAGGAACTTTGGAGTGATTCTTCATCACACGTTGAGGGATGGTTATATGATCCAATTATATAACATTGTTGAGAGATTGCACTAGTGAAAGTACGGACCCTAGGCCTCATTTTCAAGCATTGCAATACCATTTTTGCTCCGTTTTATCAATTGCTACCTTGCTGTTTTCTATTGTTCGTATTACAAAAGTCAATATCTACTATCATTACTACGCTTGTATCACCATCTCTTCACCGAACTAGTGAACCTATACAAATTACCATTGTATTTGGTGTGTTGGGGACACAAGAGACTTTTTGTTATTTGGTTGCAAGGTTGTTTGAGAGAGACCATCTTCCTCCTATGCCTCCCATGGATTGATAAACCTTAGGTCATCCACTTGAGGGGAAATTGCTATTGTCCTACAAAACTCTGCGCTTGGAGGCCCAACACGAGTCTACAAGAACAAGTTGTGTAGTAGACATCACGGCATTCCCCTCCGCTGCATCGCTCGAGCCTGGCTTGCTGTAAACGACCGATCTGGCTGTTCCTAGCGGGCCTGGCTGAGCACTGCTTTAAGTTTCATGCAAGCCAAGATTTGGATGCGACCCACGTAACCAAACAGCCCAAAAACATCCCGCCCGAGCCTGGCTGGGCCTAATGTGAGCAGCCAAATGGGTCCTAGATCGTCCCTAGGGTCTCAAGGTTGGATGCCATCGAATACGAGAACAAGAAAGAAGAAAAGTACAATAAGGTGGAAAGGTAAATTAACAAGTGCTAGATTATACTCCCTTCGTTCCTAAATATAAGTCTTTTTAGATATTCGTGTATGAACTACATACGGAGCAAAATGAGTGAATCTATACTCTAAAATATGTACGAAATTTGTATTTTCCAAATGTTTTGATTTTGTTTTCAGATACGAACACATTCAATCCCGTCCGATCTAAATTGGACATTTCACAGCCTCCCGCGTGATAACTGCTCGATCTAATCACGCGCGAGGTGACAGTCGTTTCCCCGTTCTCTCTATGGCAAGTGGGCCCATGCTAATTCTTTCTCCAATCGTTGGATTCCTCGCGCACGATCCCCTCTCCTCTTCCCCCAAACTACTCACTCACTTGTAACGGCACACAGTTCGCCCCACTCCTCCCCACTTCACCATTACTTCCCCTCTTCCGCCTACTCCCAATGAACCGAGGCGGAATCGCGGGCATTTCCCCTTCTTCCACGGCAAATCGAGGTGGGGGCCGCTGGTTGCTTCTGCGGTGGTGGGAAACTAATTTGTTCTGATGAGATTTCCTATCCCCTGTGTTTGCGCCTTGGGGTGAACCCGGGGTTCCGCAGGCGATTTTTGGAGGGTGTAGACATTTTTTATGGTGCGGTGAGCCATGTCTTTCGGGTGTTAGTTTGCTTGAGATTGGTGTGCACAAGGGAGTTGGGTGTGTTTGTGGGTTCGTTCCAACTAGGTCGGACGCGGTTGTGCACTACTACAGGATGTTGCTAATGTGACACTCCAATCAGAGACCCTTCGACGAAACTGTGTGCGATGCATTAATCACAAACGGTGAAGTAATAAAACTGTCAAAAAAGATACAGAACGTTTGTGATGGCGGAGACATCAAACACGATTCAAATTGTAGTTGAGTGTGCGATGGGTGGCATACAGTTCACTCAAATGAACTGTTTGCGATGAGCATAACAACAGAAACGGTCAGACAGATGAAGGTGTGTGTGATACACAGCATACAGTTCACTCAGATGAACTGTTTGTGATTAGGCAACACAACCGAAACAGTTAGCCATATCAAGGTGTGTGCGATATACAACATACAGTTGATAACCCACAAGTGTAGGGGATCGCAACAGTTTTCGAGGGTAGAGTATTCAACCCAAATTTATTGATTCGACACAAGGGGAGCCAAAGAATATTTGCAAGTATTAACAGTTGAGTTGTCAATTCAACCACACCTGGAGATTAATTATCTGCAGCAAATTGATTAGTAGCAAAGTAGTATGATAGTTTTGATAGCAGTAACAGTAACAGTAATAGTAACAATGATAGCAACAATTTTGTAGCAAGTGTAGCAGTAACAGTAGCACTAGTAACTTAGCAAGAACTATATAAGAGAAATTCGTAGGCGTTGGATCGGGGGATTCGTTGGATGATATTCATCATATAACAGTCATAACCTAGGGCGATACAAAACTAGCTCCAGTTCATAAATATAATATAGGCATGTATTCCGTAAATAGTCATACGTGCTTATGGAAAGAACTTGCATGACATCTTTTGTCCCACCCTCCCGAGGCAGCGGGGTCCATATGAAAACTAAGGGATATTAAGGCCTCCTTTGAATAGAGAACCGCAACAAAGCATTAGCACATAGTGAATACATGAACTCCTCAAACTACGGTCATCACCAGGGAGTATCCCGACTACTGTCACTCCAAGGTTTACGGATCATAACACGTAATAGGTGAATATAACTTGCAAGATCGGATCTAGAACATATATATAATGGTGATAACATAAAATGGTTCAGATCTGAAATCATGGGCGCCCGGGCCCAAAGTGATAAGCATTAAGCATGGCAGAGTCATATCAACATCAATCTCATAATATAGTGGATACTAGGGATCAAGCCCTAACAAAACTAACTCAATTACATGATGAATCTCATCCAACTCCTCACCGACCAGCGAGCCTACGAAGGAGTTACACACTCCCGGTGGGGAGCATCATGGAATTGGCAATGAAGGAGGGTTGGTGATGATGAAGATTGAAGATCCCCCTCTCCAGAGCCCAAAACTGACTCCAGATTTGGCCTCCTAATGAAGAACAGGAGGTGGCGGCGGCTCTGTATCGCGAAACGAGATAAATCTTCCTCCCTGATTTTTTCTAGAGAAATAGTATTTTATAGCATTGGAATCAGGGTCTGCGGGGCCACTAGGTGGGCACAACCCACCTAGGCGCGCCTGATGGGGGCACCCTAGTGGGTTGTGCTCACCCAGGGCCCCCCTTTGGTGGTTCTTGGCTCCAATATATTTCTTTTGTTGTATAAAAATTCTCCAAAAAGTTTCGTTCCAATGCGAGAACTTTTATTTCTGCTCAAAAACAACACCATGGTAGTTCTTCTAAAAACAGCGTCAGTCCGGGTTAGTTTAATCCAAATCATGCAAATTAGAGTCCAAAACAAGAGGAAAAGCATTAGGAAAAGTAGATACGATGGAGACGTATCAACTCCCCCAGGCTTAAACCTTTGCTTGTCCTCAAGCAATTCAGTTGATAAACTGAAAGTGGAAAAGAAACACTTTTACGAACTCTTTTGCTCTTGTTTACATAAATAAGCTTAAGTAGCACCCAGGTTTTTAGCAAATATTATAACTAACCATGTCAACAATGACTCTTAAAAAATATATTAACTCATATCAATGACATAATCAACTAGCGAGCAATAATAAAATATCTCACATGACAACACGTTATCAAAACAATCATGATATAATATGACAACAGTGGTATCTCGCTAGCCCTTTCTAACATCGTAAAACATAAATGCAGAGCACCTCCAAAGTTCAAGCAGCGACTAAACATTGTAATTCATGGTAGAAAAGATCCAGTCATGATGCATCCAACATTAACTATACACAATGCATGAGGATGAAAATAGTGCTATCAGAATCTAGCGCTTATTTGAGAAGGTGATGACTCAACATAAAATTAAATAGATAGTCCCTTTGCAGAGGGAAGCAGGGATTTGCAGCGGTGCCAGAGCTCAGTTTTTAAAACAGAGGTAAATGAAATTTTGAGAAATGCACCCTTCCTATTTACTTCACGACCATTAGTTATCGATATCTTCCATGCTAAACACACTAGTGGCGATCCCAAGCGATAAAAGTAAAGGTTTACTCCCCCTCCACCAACAATCACACTCCATGGCTAGCTGAATCCTTGGGTACCGTCCATACCAACATCAATCCTGGGGGAGTTTTGTTTAATTATTTGCAATTTGATTTCGGGACTGGGAGTCCCTATTACCACCCCTCTCGTGCAAGGACGAGTGAATAAATACTCATCATGAGAATAACCCGCTTAGCATGGAAGATACCGACTACCTCCTATCGCTCTATGAACAATCAGGCACACAAAAAGGATATTTATTTGAAGTTTTTAGAGGTGGCACATGCAAATTTACTTAGAACGACAGGGTAATACCGCATATAGGTAGGTATGGTGGACTCACCTAGAATAACTTGGGTTTTAGGATTTTGACACACAAGCAGTAATTCCGCTTAGTACAGGCGAAGGCCAGCAAATAGGTTGGGAAGTGGCCAGATAGAGAGCGAAAATGGTCATGAACATGCATTATGCATAATGAACATTGGATACTAGCATGAGTAGGATATGAACACCATGAACATAAATATCATAGAGGATATGTTGGTTTTGATTCAACTACATGTATGAACATGTGCCAAGTCAAGCCACTCGAAACATTGGGAGGAGGATACCATATCATCATACTACATCACAGTCATTTTAACGCAATGTTTACATCCAAGATAATCATTATCCACTCCTAGCTACTTAAGCATGGCATGAGAAAACTATAATCTCTAATTGTCATTGCAAACATGTTTGATAATAATGTGCCGAATCATGGATACTAGGTTAAAAATATTTACAAAAACAGAATAAGTTGAGTTCATACCCGTTCCTCTCTGCCACTATCAGTTCACCAAATATCGTCATTATTGCCTTTCACTTGCATGACCGAACGATTTGAAAATAATAGCAGTGCAAGAGTGCCGTGGACTAAGCTGGAATCTACAAACATTTTATTCAAAAGGAGAAGAAAAAGTAATTTGGGCTCTTTGTTAGATCAACAATAATGCATATGAGAGCCACTCAACATTTCATCGTGGTCTTTGCTACTTCTTGAGCTTGCGTTGGTTTTTCCCTTAAAGAGGAAAGGGTGATGCAACACAGTAGAGATAAGTATTTCCCTCAGTTAAGAACCAAGGTATCAATCCAGTAGGAGAAACGCGCAAGTCCCCAATAGATGCACCTGCACAAACAATCAAACACTTGCACCCAATGCGAGAAAGGGGTTGTCAATCCCTTCATGGTCACTTGCAAAGGTGAGATCTAATAGAGATAGATAGAACTAACCAAAAGATACAATATTTTTGGGTTCTTTTTGATTTATAGATCTGAAAGTAGAAGATTGCAAAATAGTAGATGGGAAACTAATAGAGAAAATTCCTTATTTGACACTGTCTTAAAATCTGGTTCCTTGTTTGACACTGGAAAAGTTTTTCTTCCCTATTTGACACTAATCCTAAATTTTATTCCCTATACGACACTTCCGTCCATTTTGAGCCTAAATGACACCTGAAAAGACAATTTTGACCCCCATGCGGTATGTGTGCGCGCGCACGCGCACATGTGTGCTGCTGCTGCATGTGTGTGTGTGCATGTGTGCCGCAGCGTGTGTGTTTGCTACTGTGTGTGTACGTGCGTGTGTGTGTGCTGTTGCGTGCCTATGTGCTACCTGTGTGTGTGCTGCTGCTGCTGCATGTGTGTTTATGTGTGTGTGTGTTGCGTGTGTGTGTGTGTTGCTGCGTGTGTGCGCGCGTGCGTGTGTTGCTGCGTGTGTGTGCGCGTGCATGTGTGTTGCTACGTGTGTGTGCGTGTGTGTGTGCACGTGCGCGTGCGTGTTGTTGCGTGTGTGTGTTGGTGCATGTGTATGTGTTGTTGCATATGTGCTCCTGCCCTCGCACTGGTGTTGCGTGTGTGCGCTATTGCTCCCCACACACATACCACATGAGGGGCAAAAGAGTCTTTTCAGGTGTCATTTAGGCTCAAAATGAACGGAAATGTCATATAGGGAATAAAATTTAGAACTTGTGTCAAATAGGAAAGAAATTTTTTTCCAGTGTCAAATAAGGAAGCAAATTTTAAGATAGTGTCAAATAAGGAATTTTCTCAAACTAATATGATGGAAAATAGACCCGGGGGACATAGGTTTCACTAGAGGCTTCTCTCATGAAGGCAAATAATATGGTGGGTGAATAAATTACTGTCGAGCAATTGATAGAAAAGCGCAAAGTTATGACTATCCAAGGCAATGATTATGCAATATAAGCATCACGTCCGTGTCAAGTTGACCGACTCCTGCCTCCATCTACTACTATTACTCCACACATCGACTGCTATCCAGCATGCATCTAGAGT
>JAAAWM010007823.1:0-10377 GCA_036873465.1 Thinopyrum obtusiflorum
AGCTGTTAATGTAAGTACAGTGATAGACGACGTTCAGTCCTTACAAGAGGACTACAGAGCTAAACCACTTCAAAAGCATTGGGTTGATTCTAAATTTATGTAAGAGTCCATACGGATCTTATAATGTCCACCAAATGGACGATAACGAGGCTAACATGTGCAGTGATGCTACATAATCAAACAACTATGAAAGTAAGTATGGTCATACAGGGAAAGAGGTACTCACAAGAGCAATGCAGTGTGCAGTATAGTTGCGAGATTCTGTGGTCCCTTGAGAATGAATGTTCTTCTGCTAACAGTTTTCGTACAAGTGAGACGTTAAGGCAAATGCAGAAATGTAGTTCAAATTGTGATGTGATATCATAGATAGTACCTGCTACCTCTTGAGCACTGCGTTGGTTTTCCCTTGAAGAGGAAAGGGTGATGCAGTAAAGTAGCGTAAGTATTTCCCTCAGTTTTTGAGAACCAAGGTATCAATCCAGTAGGAGGCCATGCTCAAGTCCCTTGCACCTACACAAACAAATAAGAACCTCGCAACCAATGTGATAAAGGGGTTGTCAATCCCTTCACGGTCACTTACGAGAGTGAGATTTGATGGAGATGATAAGATAATATTTTTGGTATTTTTATGATAAAGATTAAAAGTAAAGATTGCAAAATAAACGGTGCCAGAAATAGCTTGTTGTCGGGAGATTAATATGATGGAAAATAGACCCGGGGGGGGGGGGGGGGGGGGGGGGGGGGGGGGGGGGGGGGGGGGGGGGGGGGGGGGGGGGGGGGGGGGGGGGGGGGGGGGGGGGGGGGGGGGGGGGGGGGGGGGGGGGGGGGGGGGGGGGGGGGGGGGGGGGGGGGGGGGGGGGGGGGGGGGGGGGGGGGGGGGGGGGGGGGGGGGGGGGGGGGGGGGGGGGGGGGGGGGGGGGGGGGGGGGGGGGGGGGGGGGGGGGGGGGGGGGGGGGGGGGGGGGGGGGGGGGGGGGGGGGGGGGGGGGGGGGGGGGGGGGGGGGGGGGGGGGGGGGGGGGGGGGGGGGGGGGGGGGGGGGGGGGGGGGGGGGGGGGGGGGGGGGGGGGGGGGGGGGGGGGGGGGGGGGGGGGGGGGGGGGGGGGGGGGGGGGGGGGGGGGGGGGGGGGGGGGGGGGGGGGGGGGGGGGGGGGGGGGGGGGGGGGGGGGGGGGGGGGGGGGGGGGGGGGGGGGGGGGGGGGGGGGGGGGGGGGGGGGGGGGGGGGGGGGGGGGGGGGGGGGGGGGGGGGGGGGGGGGGGGGGGGGGGGGGGGGGGGGGGGGGGGGGGGGGGGGGGGGGGGGGGGGGGGGGGGGGGGGGGGGGGGGGGGGGGGGGGGGGGGGGGGGGGGGGGGGGGGGGGGGGGGGGGGGGGGGGGGGGGGGGGGGGGGGGGGGGGGGGGGGGGGGGGGGGGGGGGGGGGGGGGGGGGGGGGGGGGGGGGGGGGGGGGGGGGGGGGGGGGGGGGGGGGGGGGGGGGGGGGGGGGGGGGGGGGGGGGGGGGGGGGGGGGGGGGGGGGGGGGGGGGGGGGGGGGGGGGGGGGGGGGGGGGGGGGGGGGGGGGGGGGGGGGGGGGGGGGGGGGGGGGGGGGGGGGGGGGGGGGGGGGGGGGGGGGGGGGGGGGGGGGGGGGGGGGGGGGGGGGGGGGGGGGGGGGGGGGGGGGGGGGGGGGGGGGGGGGGGGGGGGGGGGGGGGGGGGGGGGGGGGGGGGGGGGGGGGGGGGGGGGGGGGGGGGGGGGGGGGGGGGGGGGGGGGGGGGGGGGGGGGGGGGGGGGGGGGGGGGGGGGGGGGGGGGGGGGGGGGGGGGGGGGGGGGGGGGGGGGGGGGGGGGGGGGGGGGGGGGGGGGGGGGGGGGGGGGGGGGGGGGGGGGGGGGGGGGGGGGGGGGGGGGGGGGGGGGGGGGGGGGGGGGGGGGGGGGGGGGGGGGGGGGGGGGGGGGGGGGGGGGGGGGGGGGGGGGGGGGGGGGGGGGGGGGGGGGGGGGGGGGGGGGGGGGGGGGGGGGGGGGGGGGGGGGGGGGGGGGGGGGGGGGGGGGGGGGGGGGGGGGGGGGGGGGGGGGGGGGGGGGGGGGGGGGGGGGGGGGGGGGGGGGGGGGGGGGGGGGGGGGGGGGGGGGGGGGGGGGGGGGGGGGGGGGGGGGGGGGGGGGGGGGGGGGGGGGGGGGGGGGGGGGGGGGGGGGGGGGGGGGGGGGGGGGGGGGGGGGGGGGGGGGGGGGGGGGGGGGGGGGGGGGGGGGGGGGGGGGGGGGGGGGGGGGGGGGGGGGGGGGGGGGGGGGGGGGGGGGGGGGGGGGGGGGGGGGGGGGGGGGGGGGGGGGGGGGGGGGGGGGGGGGGGGGGGGGGGGGGGGGGGGGGGGGGGGGGGGGGGGGGGGGGGGGGGGGGGGGGGGGGGGGGGGGGGGGGGGGGGGGGGGGGGGGGGGGGGGGGGGGGGGGGGGGGGGGGGGGGGGGGGGGGGGGGGGGGGGGGGGGGGGGGGGGGGGGGGGGGGGGGGGGGGGGGGGGGGGGGGGGGGGGGGGGGGGGGGGGGGGGGGGGGGGGGGGGGGGGGGGGGGGGGGGGGGGGGGGGGGGGGGGGGGGGGGGGGGGGGGGGGGGGGGGGGGGGGGGGGGGGGGGGGGGGGGGGGGGGGGGGGGGGGGGGGGGGGGGGGGGGGGGGGGGGGGGGGGGGGGGGGGGGGGGGGGGGGGGGGGGGGGGGGGGGGGGGGGGGGGGGGGGGGGGGGGGGGGGGGGGGGGGGGGGGGGGGGGGGGGGGGGGGGGGGGGGGGGGGGGGGGGGGGGGGGGGGGGGGGGGGGGGGGGGGGGGGGGGGGGGGGGGGGGGGGGGGGGGGGGGGGGGGGGGGGGGGGGGGGGGGGGGGGGGGGGGGGGGGGGGGGGGGGGGGGGGGGGGGGGGGGGGGGGGGGGGGGGGGGGGGGGGGGGGGGGGGGGGGGGGGGGGGGGGGGGGGGGGGGGGGGGGGGGGGGGGGGGGGGGGGGGGGGGGGGGGGGGGGGGGGGGGGGGGGGGGGGGGGGGGGGGGAGATTCAAATATTTTTCATAGATAATCTTGATCATAAACCCACAATTCATCGGATCTCGACAAACATACCGCAAAAAGAAGAGTTACATCGAATAGATCTCCAAGAGAATCGAGGAGAACTTTGTATTGAGATCCAAAGAGAGAGAAGAAGCCATCTAGCTAATAACTATGGACCCGAAGGTCTGAGGTAAACTACTCACACATCATCGGAGAGGCTATGGTGTTGATGTAGAAGCCCTCCGTGATCAATGCCCCCTCCGGCGGAGCGCCGGAAAAGGCCCCAAGATGGGATCTCACGGGTACAGAAGGTTGCGGCAGTGGAAATAGGGTTTTCGCTCCGTATCTGATGTTTCCAGGGTATATGAGTATATATAGGCGAAAGAGGTCGGTCAGGAGAGCAACGAGGGGCCCACGAGGGTGGAGGGCGCGCCTAGGGGGGTAGGCGCGCCCCCTGCCTCGTGGCCTCCTCGTTGATTGCTTGACGTCCACTCCAAGTCCTCTGGATCACGTTTGTTCCGAAAATCATGTTCCCAAAGGTTTCATTCTGTTTGGACTCCGTTTGATATCCTTTTCCTTTGAAATACTGAAATAGGCAAAAAAAACAGCAATTTGGGCTGGGCCTCCGATTAATAGGTTAGTCCCAAAAATAATATAAAAGTGTGTAATAAAGCCCATTAAACATCCAAAGCAGAATATATAATAGCATGGAACAATCAAAAATTTTAGATACGTTGGAGATGTATCAAGCATCCCCAAGCTTAATTCCTGCTCGTCCTCGAGTAGGTAAATCATAAAAACAGAATTTTTGATGTGGAATGCTACTTAGCATAATTTTCAATGTAATTCTCTTATTTGTGGTATGCATATTCAGATCCGAAAGATTCAAGATAAAAGCTTAATATTGACATAAAAGTAATAATACTTCAAGCATACTAACTAAGCAATTATGTCTTCTCAAAATAACATGGCCAAAGAAAGTTCATCCCTAGAAAATCATATAGTTTGGTCATGCTCCATTTTCGTCACACAAGAATGCTCTCATCATGCACAACCCCGATGACAAGCCAAGCAATTTTTCATACTTGAGTAATCTCAAACTTTTTTCAACTTTCACGCAATATATGAGCGTGAGCCATGGATATAGCACTATGGGTGGAATAGAATATGATGACGGGAGTTATGTGGAGAAGACAAAAAAGGAGAAAGTCTCACATTGACGTGGCTAATCAACGAGCTAGGGAGATGCCCATCGATTGATGTCAATGCAAGGAGTAGGGATTGCCATGCAATGGATGCACTAGAGCTATAAATGCATGAAAGCTCAACAAAAGAAACTAAGTGGGTGTGCATCCAACTTGCTTGCTCACGAAGACCTAGGGCATTTGAGGAAGCCCATTGTTGGAATATACAAGCCAAGTTCTATAATGAAAAATTCCCACTAGTATATGAAAGTGACAAAACAAGAGACTCTCTATCATAAAGATCATGGTGCTACTTTGAAGCACAAGTGTGGAAAAAAAAGGATAGTAGCATTGCCCCTACTTTTTTTTTAGGCCTTTTTTTTGGCCTTTCTCTTTTTTTTTGGGACAATGCTCTATGAATGATGATCATCACACTTCTATTTATTTACAACTCAATGATTACAACTCGATACTAGAACAAAGTATGACTCTATATGAATGCCTCCGGCGGTGTACCGGGGTGGGCAATGAATCAAGAGTGACATGTATAAATAATATGCATGGTGGCTTTGCCACAAATACGATGTCAACTACATGATCATGCCCCCCCCCCCCCCCCCCCCCCCCCCCCCCCCCCCCCCCCCCCCCCCCCCCCCCCCCCCCCCCCCCCCCCCCCCCCCCCCCCCCCCCCCCCCCCCCCCCCCCCCCCCCCCCCCCCCCCCCCCCCCCCCCCCCCCCCCCCCCCCCCCCCCCCCCCCCCCCCCCCCCCCCCCCCCCCCCCCCCCCCCCCCCCCCCCCCCCCCCCCCCCCCCCCCCCCCCCCCCCCCCCCCCCCCCCCCCCCCCCCCCCCCCCCCCCCCCCCCCCCCCCCCCCCCCCCCCCCCCCCCCCCCCCCCCCCCCCCCCCCCCCCCCCCCCCCCCCCCCCCCCCCCCCCCCCCCCCCCCCCCCCCCCCCCCCCCCCCCCCCCCCCCCCCCCCCCCCCCCCCCCCCCCCCCCCCCCCCCCCCCCCCCCCCCCCCCCCCCCCCCCCCCCCCCCCCCCCCCCCCCCCCCCCCCCCCCCCCCCCCCCCCCCCCCCCCCCCCCCCCCCCCCCCCCCCCCCCCCCCCCCCCCCCCCCCCCCCCCCCCCCCCCCCCCCCCCCCCCCCCCCCCCCCCCCCCCCCCCCCCCCCCCCCCCCCCCCCCCCCCCCCCCCCCCCCCCCCCCCCCCCCCCCCCCCCCCCCCCCCCCCCCCCCCCCCCCCCCCCCCCCCCCCCCCCCCCCCCCCCCCCCCCCCCCCCCCCCCAAGCCACGAGGTCGGAGGGCACGCCTACACCCAGGGCGCGCCCTACACCCTCGTGGGCCCACTGTTGCTCCACTGACGTACTTCTTCCTCCTATATATACCTACGTACCCCCAAACGATCAGATACGGAGCCAAAAACCTAATTCCATCGTCGCATCCTTCTGTACCCATGAGATCCCATCTTGGGGCCTGTTCCGGAGCTCCGCCGGAGGGGGCATCCATCACGGAGGGCTTCTACATCAACACCATTGCCTCTCCGATGAAGTGTGAGTAGTTTACCTCAGACCTTCGGGTCCATTGTTAGTAGCTAGATGGCTTTCTCTCTCTTTTTGGATCTCAATACGATGTTCTCCCCCTCTCTCGTGGAGATCTATTCGATGTAATCTTCTTTTGCGGTGTGTTTGTTGAGACCGATGAATTGTGGGTTTATGATCAAGTTTATCTATGAACAATATTTGAATCTTCTCTGAATTCTTTTATGTATGATTGGTTATCTTTGCAAGTCTCTTCGAATTATCAGTTTGGTTTGTCCTACTAGATAGATCTTTCTTGCAATGGGAGAAGTGCTTAGCTTTGGGTTCAATCTTGCGGTGTCCTTTCCCAGTGACAGTAGGGGCAGCTAGGCACGTATTGTATTGTTGCCATCGAGGATAACAAGATGGGGTTTTTATCATATTGCATGAATTTATCCCTCTACATCATGTCATCTTGCTTAAGGCGTTACTCTGTTTTCATGAACTTAATACTCTAGATGCCTGCTGGATATCGGTCGATGAGTGGAGTAATAGTAGTAGATGCAGGCAGGAGTCGGTGTACTTGTCTCGGACGTGATGCCTATATACATGATCATACCTAGATATTCTCATCCCCCCCCCCCCCCCCCCCCCCCCCCCCCCCCCCCCCCCCCCCCCCCCCCCCCCCCCCCCCCCCCCCCCCCCCCCCCCCCCCCCCCCCCCCCCCCCCCCCCCCCCCCCCCCCCCCCCCCCCCCCCCCCCCCCCCCCCCCCCCCCCCCCCCCCCCCCCCCCCCCCCCCCCCCCCCCCCCCCCCCCCCCCCCCCCCCCCCCCCCCCCCCCCCCCCCCCCCCCCCCCCCCCCCCCCCCCCCCCCCCCCCCCCCCCCCCCCCCCCCCCCCCCCCCCCCCCCCCCCCCCCCCCCCCCCCCCCCCCCCCCCCCCCCCCCCCCCCCCCCCCCCCCCCCCCCCCCCCCCCCCCCCCCCCCCCCCCCCCCCCCCCCCCCCCCCCCCCCCCCCCCCCCCCCCCCCCCCCCCCCCCCCCCCCCCCCCCCCCCCCCCCCCCCCCCCCCCCCCCCCCCCCCCCCCCCCCCCCCCCCCCCCCCCCCCCCCCCCCCCCCCCCCCCCCCCCCCCCCCCCCCCCCCCCCCCCCCCCCCCCCCCCCCCCCCCCCCCCCCCCCCCCCCCCCCCCCCCCCCCCCCCCCCCCCCCCCCCCCCCCCCCCCCCCCCCCCCCCCCCCCCCCCCCCCCCCCCCCCCCCCCCCCCCCCCCCCCCCCCCCCCCCCCCCCCCCCCCCCCATCACTGCACATGTTAGCCTCGTTATCGTCCATTTGGTGGACATTATAAGATTCGTATGGACTCTTACATAAATTTAGAATCAACCCGATGCTTTTGAAGAGGTTTAGCTCTGCAGTCCTCTTTTAAGGACTAAACGTCGTCTATCACTGTACTTACATTAATAGCTACTCCCTCCGTCCCATAATATAAGAACATTTTGTACAGTACACCAATGTTCAAAACACTCTTGTATTACGGGAAGAGGGATTGGTTCATTGTGTAGCATTCTGCATCTTATCTCCCTCGCCCACCATTTACTAAAAAATATCAGATCTATATTTAATCTTACCAAAAAGTTGAATACACAGACAATGCCAGTGCAGAAGTGTAGCCCATTGCTCTTATCAGTACATTTTGTCCTGTAACGCTTGTACTTCCAGGGATTGGTAGTTGATTATGTAGCATCAATCTGCATCTTATCATCATTGTCCTCTATCCCTTCCAGTATTATCATATCTATAATTACTCTCTACATAATGTAGAGTACAGGCAATGCTTATGAAGAAGATTTTGTGCTGAAATTCTTGAGTTATCCTTCCCTTGACATGGAGAAGGGCGTTATAAAGCCGGTGTTAACTGTTAATGTAAGTCAGTCCTTCTAAAGCCTTTATCCTCAACTGCTGTTTAATTTGCTCATACTCCCTATCGTTCCAGCTCTACGATGCAAAACCCCCATTCCAACAAAGAACACACCAAATCCAGTCCCCCCCCCCCCCCCCCCCCCCCCCCCCCCCCCCCCCCCCCCCCCCCCCCCCCCCTCCCTATATGTATGCTTGTTTTTGTGGATCTATAATCCAGTGTGTGGTGAAGTAGCCCACGTTTGCACCTTGTCATCTCCTGTTTTGTCTTACAGATGTGGTTGATGATATGAACAACATGCCATGCACATTAACCAAAATAGATACAATGATTGTCTTTGCCCTTCATCTATGCTTGTTATGTTGACATGGTAATCCAGTAGTGTGGTGAAGCTCCCCGCATTATGAACAATGCCAAATTATGCTATTGATATTTTGAACTTACTCTTTATTTTCTAATTTGAAATTGGATGGAATTGACAGCACAATTATCATCTTTGTTTATACACGTGCAAAACCTGTCATCTCTCTGCTTGTTACAGGGTGATATGCCTGATGGCATGCACAAGTCTGCTGAAGGCTGTGACACAAACCCAACATATATTGCAGCAAAGAAGGCAAAACATCTTGAAGATAGCGAGACAACCCCAAAGTCTTGTCTTGATGCAGTGTTCAAGTTACTTGAGACTAGCAGTCAGACAAGCTCACGGAATTCGCTGTCTGAATCAGTTCGACTTCTTCAGTCCCAAGTTCTAGCAGAAAGGCATTCTGCAACTCAACTTCGACTTGAAGTCCTATCTCTAAGAAAGATTGCGGAGAACACCAATGAGAACCTCATTGCTAAACAACTACACCTGGAAGCTATGACCGACATGCTAGGCTGGTCTCACAGCCTTGCTCAGCAGCTTGCGTAGCAGTTCCCGCGCAAGGCTAACCTTTCTTGAACTGTCTTGGAAGTGGTCTTGGTTCAGTATTATTTTGTTACGCTGCAATGGTTCCCAGTTTTTTGTAATCTGCTTCTTCGTTGCGCTTTATGATCACTGGTGGTGAACTTTGATGCCCAGTGGATGTAATATACCATAAATCCTTTATTGTATAGTGTAGGTTTATTCTAAGTTACTATGTCATAATTTCTTTATTGTATAGAGTAGGTTTGTTCTTAATTCCTACTAGTTACTGCCATCATTCGCTATCTGAAAAAAAAATCTGATGTAGTCGACCGGGCCGAAACATTCGCCTCTAATGGTCCTGGTTTTTAGCGGGCCACAATTGGGCCGGCCTGCATCTTTCTTGGGCCCGAAGGGCCATTGGGGCCTTCACACTTTGCGCCAGGCCCACAACTTACTCCGGCCTATATTCGGCCCAAATTTTAGTTGGGCCTTTTGTGGACCCAGCGCTTAGTTTGGCCCATGTAGCGTTGGGCCATTAACATGCTGAATATTCTGGTGGCCTGTTACAGCCCAGAAGAAACCATGGGCCTTTAGCAGGCCAAAATTCATGTTGGGCCTCAATTTTCACTAGTCATCGACGGGCCTTCAGCAGGCTGAAAGGTAGACCGGGCCTTTTTTGGCCCAGTTATATGACGGGCCATTACCAGGCCGAAACATATTTCGGGCCTGAGTTGGCCCACTGATATCATGGGCCTTTAAGAGGCCGAAAGCTTAGTACAGGCATCAACGGGCCGAATTATACGACAGGCCTTTAACATGCCCAAAGTCACGTTGGGCTGAACTGTTGCCACCTTTATCACGGGCCGTTAGTGGGCCGGATGTAGCGTCGGACCATATATGGCCCATGGGCAGCACAGGCCATTCCCAGGCCGAAAGACACACCGGGCTGAAATGGGCCCATGTCTACATCGGGCCTCTAACAGGCCGAAAGTCACTGGGCCGTAATTGGGCCCAAATATTCGGCGAACAATTAACGGGCCAGATCTGGCTTCGGGCCGTAAATGGGCCTTATTAAATAGGCCGTTATTGGGCTGGCCCACTAGTACCTGAGTAAGTACTATGGGCCTTTGACTGGGCCGGCCTTTTTAACCTATATGGGCCTTTGTTGGGCCGTGCCACGTGTCGACGTATCATAGGCGCCTCCTGTCCAATGAATGGATGACATCTGTCCCAACGGTGAGCCAACATGTGTTTCCTCCGACCAATGACAATTTTACACGTGGAAAATCCTCATTGGTCCGGGTTGTTAACGGGTTATCGGATCCAAAACCGGACCCGATAGCTTAACGGCGACCCGTTACGGTGGATGCCACGTGTCAGTCACCCTTGACGAAAGCACTTCTATGACCCGCAATTTATCGTCATGGAAGTGGACACTTCCGTGATGATAATTTTGGTAATGTCATGGAACACTTCTACGACAGCACAGGTATGACTATCTTGATTCTGTCATAAAATTGTCATGGATGTACATGCATGACAGAAAACGTGACCTACTGTGACAAACACGTATCATCACGGAAGTGTCTTTTTTTTGTAGTGTAAAGATAATGTGCGTGCGGGAGACACGTAGGCACATATATGTGCGTATAGAGGGCTAGTAGAGACCGTGCGTGTGTATATATGCACGTGAGAGAAATAGTGTTTTCCAACTGAGATTAGTGAAAAGAGTGGTACATAGTAGTCACAAAGAGAGAGAGAGATACAGAGGGAGTGTGTGCGTGAGACACCCCGGGAGAGATTGTGAGCATGTGTGAAAGAGAAATGCCGATGTATATAAAGTGTGTGCACTTATGCATTAGATAGAGAGATATAT
>JAAAWM010007824.1:0-10378 GCA_036873465.1 Thinopyrum obtusiflorum
ATCGATCTCCCTTAATACATGAGGTAGGCCTCTCTCCTCCTCCACACATATAACAGCCATTGTACCTCTATAGTTAATTAGGCCTCCCTCCCCCCCCCACCACACACCGATTGTCGAGCGCTGTAGGTAGGCATCCATGCCACAGAGACAAACTGCACCTGTCCCCTCTCTCGTTCTAGTAGGCCAGCCACTCTATATCTTTGACGTGGGCACACACAAATTCGATGGCACTCTTTATCGACCGCGCGCGCGCACACACACACATCATCCCTCTCTTTGATTCTATGGACACCTCAAGTCGATGATACCTCCACTCTCTTCTCGTGGATCGCCCCCTCTATATATATGATATATCTAGGACTCTATTTCACACACATTGCATATGTTACATTTTTTGATTGACCCCCCCCCCCCCCAAAAAAAACTCTCACGAACCCACACATTATATCTCTCTACGTTTGTATCTCTCTCACACAACCCCATGTAGGTGGTGTACGTATACAAGAAGAGAATAGGTGCACCATGCACGTACTCACGCTTCGTGCCCAGCCACACCCGTGCGGGTACACGGTGGAGCTCATTTCTGTACGAAATGGCAGCCCACGTGCTAATTTGAACGCGTGTAGCGGTTGTTTACCTACGGAGGTCGTGTACCACGTGTGCACGAAACAAAGTTCGACTTGATGCGTTGGCGCGTTATTTTTAAATAAAGTTATATCGCTCAATGGCACGTACACAGAATATAAAACGATTTTTATGGAGAAAAAGGTAGTCCGCTCCACTATATACAATGGAGTCTGCCTGCCTGGTTTGTCTCTCTTCAGAGTATCTCACACAAGGCTGCGGTGGCCTCTCTCTCTCTCTCTCTCTCTCTCTCTCATCGTTGGTCACTAATTCAGCCGCATCCCGTCCGCCGGCGGAAAGGGAGGATGTGCATCGTTTCTCCGTTCGACGGCACTGAGGCAGCACGTCCCGATCTGTGGTACACGCCGTTCTCTCTGACCAAGCTCCGGCGCGGTAGGGCCTACGCCACCTGCTCGCTGCCGCAGTATGGGCAGATTCCGCCCGCCGCCGCTCACCTAGTTACATCCCGACGACCTCCAGGTATCCCCTCCAGCCTTGCTCCACTGCCCATCTTCCCACGTCGCTGCATGTGGATCTTCCATAGTTCTTTGCCCAAAACATAGCTCGTCCGGCATACTTTCCATATTGCAATATCGTCCTCACACCGTTTTAGATAAACACAACCGTGTTGTTGTCTTCCCTTAGGACAAGGAATATGCTTCTTTTTTGTCGTCGCAACTGTCATCAACAATATTTGTCTTTTTACAAATGTCAAATGGGCATATTTTAGAGTGTAGATTCACTCATTTTGCTTCGTATGTGTACTCCCTCCGTTCCTAAATATTTGTCTTTCTAGAGATTTCAACAAGTGACTACATACGGAGCAAAATGAGTGAATCTACACTCTAAAATATGTCTATATACATCCGTATGTAGTAGTCCATTTGAATCTCTAAAAAGACAAATATTTGAGTAGTCACTCGTTGAAATCTCTAGAAAGACAAATACTCCGGATTATATTTAAGAACCGAGGGGGTAGTGCACAGCCACATGGGAGACTCAGACCGGTCGTTGCGCCGCATTAATAGTGAGTAATGAGTAGTCAAATCATAAGCCCCACCTTTCCCACTGTAAATTGCTCGGAAGAAGCAACCATCAATACGCTCTTCTTTGAATCTGCTCATACTACTCCATCCGTCACTGTTTATAGAGCGCGCTTCAGAAAAAGAAAAAATCTCTGGGACCAAGGCGACTAGCGATCGGCCTGAAAAATAGCATTGGTAGTTATAGCACGGCGTCTATTACTAGAGGAAATAATGCGTACACACATGCATGCAGTGCTTCCACCCCGGGTACACACATGCATGCACTTACTCCACTCCGTAGTACTACATCGAGAGAAAGTTGTGGACTTGATTGCGGTTACCACGCCCTAATTAATTGAGCATTAAACCAAACGCGTCTAAAGTCTCTCTGGTGGTGGAAATGCATTGAGAGAAATGCATCATAATGAAATGCTCCCTGTAAACTGTGACGGAGGGAGGAGTAGTATGAAGGTGCAAAACCAAGTACGTGTATGGCCAGTCGGTCAACGCACCTCCTCTTGGCATATCACTGACATGTGGGACCGGAGTGTGAGCAAACCGATCTCAATTAACGGCAAAATGGCCAACTCGTCGTTCCTTGAGAGAGACGAGGAGCGAGAACACACAGACGGGCTCGCACGGAGGCCAAGATATATTCGAGCGTGGTTGATCGATAACATCATTACATGTTGGGCTGCCATTTTCCGCCCTTCTCCGGAATAAATGTGTACTTTATCAGAGATTAAAAAAAAGAGTACAGAGGCTCCACCATGTGGTTCTAGTAGTAGTACTACTCGTACTACTAAACCTTGCGCTTGGCTCTTCGCCTCTTCGTGAAGTCGAACAATGATGGTACTCCGCATGTTCGGTACTACAGTGTATGCCTCTGGCAATCTGACACCGAATGAACTGATGCATGTCCACCGCCTGGGCGAGGGTACGTTGCATTAGTCAAAAGGCATAAGCGAGCTTCACCTTGTCCTGCAAGCTTCTCCTCGTTCTGCTAGTTGACGGGACACACCAACAAGTAGTGCTAGTCCATACTCCCTCCTTTCCGGTTAATATGGCTTAATCTTTTTTGTGGGTAAATGAGAGAGCTTTATTCATATATAAGCATTCTTAGGACGATCAGCCAAGACACTGGTCACTAGGAAGCGAGGTACCCCACAAAAAAAGAAGTAGGAAGCAAGGTGTTTCATCAAGCCAGCTCTTGGCTACATTCAAAGTGCAGCAAGCACGGTTCGCACAAAGATGCGCCGCAAGGTTTGCTGACCTGTTTACATGCTGAATAACAAAAAAAGAGGAAATATTATCGAGCGCTCCTATTTGTAACAGGATATGAGCCAGAATTAAGAGAGAATTGTGGCGAGTGTTCCATGCAATCAACTTCCATTATCACATGCGAGAACCCTCGAAGAGAACCAAATGTGTTGAAGATTGCTTTATCACATTTTAAAAATATAATAAGAGTGCAGACGCTCCTCCATCCGGTTCCTAGTACTAGTATAGTACATACCTCTATAGACTACAACAATAATATTATTAGTATAGTGTATGCTTCTGGCAATCTGACATCGAATTAACTGTTGCACGTCCACCGCCTGAGCGAAGGAGAGCTTGCATTAGTCAAAAGTTTCTCCTTGTCCTGCGAACTAGCGCGCGCAAGCTGCTCCCGTCCTGCAAGCTTCTGCTTGTTCGGCAAGTTAACGGGACACAGCAAAGTAATGCTAGTCCATACTGCCTCCTCTCCGGTTAATATGGCTTAATTTCAAACGAGATAAATACTCTGTCTGTCACTGTATATTTGTAAAAATACGGTCAGTGGACTTCATAATACGCTCATTGCGCTCAATATATACATTTTCCGGTGTTTATATGGTCACTAGCTCACCCTGGCTGAGTATGTGTGTGCATGCACTGTAGGTTGAGCACTTCAGCGTGACCGTGTGTGTTCCATCGTGTGCTCGGACATGCATGCATTAGGGCGTCGCGCATGTTTTTGCGTCCATGTGTATGTGTGACTGTTGCATACACATAGGGGGAGTACGTGTAGGGGCCACTAAAGGAGCAGTCAAATCACACAGTAAGTTAGTTGGAAGAAGCAACCATCATTTCACTCTTCAATGACACGTACGCAATATAAAATGGTTGATATGGAGAGAAAAAGAAAACCACTATATATACACTAGCAGGAGCCTAAGCTACAAGCCTGCTTGCTTGGGTTGCTCTCTTCACAAGCATAGAACGACGGTGGCCACACCGCTGGTCACATATCCGGCCTGATCCCGCAGCTGGGGGAAGGGAACAATGTTCTGCGTAGACGCGGTCGACATCGGCGAGGGAGAAAATCCACAGTCGGTGCGTCCCAATCGGGGGTCACCGTGGTATGGGCCGATGCCGCGTCCCAACCGCCCTTCTAGCTACAGCCCGACGTCCGTTTCAAAAATATTAGTGCATGTCAACAAAAATTATACTAGTATCACTGTTTTGTTTCGAAAAAAAGCATATAAGTTGTTACTTCTTACCCAAAGGATCTTTATATCCAACAGACACAAAATATCCATTCGACTGTTCAAAATTACTTTCACTGCTGATCTGATGTCGAGGTAATTGTTGCATCGCCACCAAAACCCACCATCTCTTAAGCTAAAGTAGACCGAGCTAACCCCTATATTAGCATATTACTAAGATAATCAGAAGGCACTGTAGAATCATTTAGGACGTGAGCTTGTCAATCTGAATGTGGAGGGACACCAGCTTAGCCCCGGCCAGCAGCTTGGGCGGAACTTTGAAGAAGGTCAGCTCCTGCACGACGACGTCGCCGGGATCCCTGCTGCTTGTCACCTCCATTTCCACCTTGACGGCGTCGGTCCTGCCTTTGGGCTCCCCCAGCGGGCCGTTCGCCCATAGCTTGGCCATGTAGTGCGGCAGTGGGGACGCCCCCGCTCTGATGCAGATGACCGACACGGCGATAGGCGCGCTGATGTCGAGCACGCCACCGACCAAGAAAAACGCGTGGCCATCCTCCTCCGCGAACAGCAAGAGCCGTGGCTCCGACAGTGGCACTTGCAGCTGGAGCGCCTTGCCGTACTGGATCATGTGCACGGGCATGGGATGCACGGTGCTGATGTGGTGGGAGAGCACCGGCGGCGGGCCTTCGTAGCCGCAGACGGGCACGGGGCATTTGCAGGGCGCGAGCAGACACACGCTCTGGTGATCGGCGAGCTTGTGGTAAGTGACATAGAGCCCACAGCCTTCGTGCGGGCACTCCACCCTCACCGAGGAGAGGACGGCATCCACCGCCATGTTCCGCACGTCGAAGCCACCGCCGCGCTCGCACTTCTGGCACTGCCGCTGGTTCCCGGGGCGCTCGACGTGGCAGTCCGCGCAAGCCAGGTGCCCCCCCTTGCACTGCACAAATCAATCGAACAACACATCAATCAAGAAACCTGCACCTTGCTCGATCAGCCGAACGGACGAGGTGTATTCGAACCTCATACACTGGAGGCTTCAAGGGGCGGAGGCACAAGGGGCAGTGGAGCAAGGTGAGGTCCATCGAGACCATAGAGAGCTCCATCGTCGGGTCCTATTCCATCTGCATGATCTCGCCCTCCTCATGCACAACCATCTCTCGCTTTATTATGGCCGGGGCATTACAAAGCTTTACCGTCACATATTCATACTACTTCAAGGTGCATTAAATCAACACATGCAAGTATCAAAAGGAGAGTCACGGCATGCATGCATGCATGCGTTGTAATTAATGCATCGGTAAACGCAAATTATTGAAATATATCGAGTGCAGTGCTTTGATGTGTCGCGTCAACTCGTACAAGACCGAGAAGTTTGATTACTACAACGCCCTCTCGCCTTAACCGAATCTGCCTTTGGCTGCATGACAGGTGGGCCACCGACCTGTTGGGCCCACCTGTCATGGACGCAAAGGCAGGAGCAGTAAGTCAATGAAGCTGCGTCCCTCCCTCGCCCATGAGCGTGGTGGCTGGCAGGACTAGGAGAAGCTTTCGTTCGCTACACGCTCTCCCTCCTGTACGCGGTGGACATGCAACTGTTCAATCGGTGTCAGATGGCCAGAAGCATACTGTAGTACTCCTCCACTGCAGTAGTACTCCATCATTGGCCCTGTTTGAATCCACGGGTTAGAGTTAGTTTGGGTTAGTTTGGACTCAACTAACCCAAAAATATCCAAACAGGAGGGTTAGTTTGGGTTAGATGCATCTAACTCATCCAAAAAATCTAACCCACCCAAGAGGTGCTTATTTGGGTTAGTTCTTCTCAGGACCACTAAAAAACACCTTTTTCTCTCGCTCTTCCCAAGGCAGATCCCTCCTCACTTCCTCGAAGCTTCTTGTCCTCTCCCTCCCTCCCTCTCGCACCGCCCGTGAAAGCACCTCGCCGTATCCGCGCTCCATCTAACCCTGCTATCCAAACACCTTTTTGGTTAGAGTTAGTTTAGGGTTAGTTCAGGGTTAGAATCTAACTCTAACCTCTAACTGAGTTAGAGTATCCAAACAGGGCCATTGTTTGACTTCCCGAAGAGGCGAAGAGCCAAGCGCAGCCCGGACGCTCGTGTGGCAGTTTCATGTGTAGAGTAGTCTAGGATAGCGTGTACCATGCCTGTAAGCTTAAAATCGTTGGGGTCGGCTCCATGCTATATTTTTTTGATTAAAATAATCTTCTGGCCCTACCTGTCATCCTGGTGATTCTAGTTTGCATGCTCATCTGGTCAAGATAGGAATATATATTTTAATTTGTGGTGGGGTAAATGTTAGAGGTTGCAGCAAATGGAGTATTGTACACTGCGGGTCTTTCAGCCAAGTTTAGAGGCAACCATGTGGGGCCAGTGCTATGATGTGTCGCGTCAACTCGTACAATGAGGAGAAGCTTGATTTTACTACTACACGCCTTCTCCCTCGCCCATGCGCGCAGTGGCTCACAGACGAGGACAGGCTTTTGCTTATAGTACTACAACAAGCTATCCCTCCCGCTCGCGGTGGACGGACATGCAGCAGTGGATTCGATACTGTAGAAGCAGTAGTAGTAACATCATTGTTCATCTTCTCAAAGAGGCGAAGAGCCAAGTGCAACCCGAACATGGCAGTTGTGAACCTTGGAGCACGCATATAGCCAGGCTCTTGCATGAGACAAAATTGCTATGTGAGCCCACTATTGTAGTACTCCCTCCGTCCGGAAATACTTGTCATCAAAATGAATAAAAGGGGATGTATCTAGATGTATATTAGTTCTAGATACATCTTTTTATCCATTTTGATGACAAGTATTTTTGGACGGAGGGAGTACTTGCTAGTATAGCCCTGTAAACCAGAAAGGAGTATTTGCCTTTCTAGAGATTTCGACAAGTGACTAGACTACACCGAGACAGAGTACATATGGAGCAAAATGAGTGAATCTACACCGTAAATAAATATGTAGTTCTCTCGTTTTCCTCTCGGCCTTGGTCCCGGTGCACAATATTGAGTATACTAGTACTATCATCTTGAAATTTACGAAGTCACCATAGGCACCTCATCGTCGACGGGAATGTCTCCTGACACGCGATAGACGCGAGCGGCAGTCGCCTCCATAGGTGCTTGAATGCCAAGGAGGGAGAGGGTAGCGGTTCCCGAGATGTTGAACGGTCAATGATGCATCCTCAAATTACTCTACATGCAGAGGGAATTAATTGGAGAAGCAGAATAGAGCCAGCACGATGTGAATGCAACAGAGTTTGGATTCTCATATAAAGGCGCCCCACCACTCCAATCCATCTACTCCTTAGTCTCTGCGCAACACTGCTCACTCCAATCCAAGACCAAGTGACCAGAAGCCAGAAGCACATATGGAGGGGATGGTCACGAGCAGCAGTCGGCTGTGCCAAATCATCCAAGGTGCCGGCCTGCGGCCCCGCACCGCGCAGCATTTCCAGACGGTGCTGGAGACCGCCGGTGTCGTAGCCCTCGCCGACGCCGGCTTCGCCTCTCGTGTGGATGACATGATGGTCAACTCCATCCGCAAGTTTGCCGCCGTCAAGAAGCGTGTAGCGAAAGCTCCTACTAGTCCTGCCACCCACCACGCTCATGCGCGAGGGAGGGACGCAGCTTCATTGACTTACTGCTCCTGCCTTTGCGTCTATGACAGGTGGGCCCAACAGGTGGTTGGCCCACCTGTCATGCAGCCAAAGGCAGGTGCAGTTAAGGCACCGGAGCTCAGTCCGCGAGGGAGAGGGCGTTGTAGTAATCAAACTTCTCGATCTTGTACGAGTTGACACGACACATCAAAGCACTGCACTCGATATAAGTCCTTTTACACATTTCAAATGGACTACTATATACGGATGTATGTAGACATATTTTGCTTCGTATGTAGTCACTTGTTGCAATCTCTAAACAGACTTATATTTGGAAACGGAGGGAGTAGAACGCATGCATGCATGTTGTGACTTCCCTTTTGATACTTGCATGTGTTGATTTGATGCACCTTGCCAAATTTTGACTATAAATTTAACTAACCAAATTTTCATGCATGTCACAAAAAATTACGGGGCTGTTTGGATTGTGACTATGTTTGTCTTATGTTGCCACATTATTTTTCCCACACTTGCCACACTTGCCTAACTTGAGTTGCTCAAATTGTTAGACACACTTTGGCTTGCCTAAGGGAATCTTGCCACACTTTTTGTGTCTATGACATGTGGGGTTTACTGCTAATAAAAAAATTCTTGTCTTAGGTGTGGCTAATAAAAAAGACTTATATTTAGGAACGGAGGGAGTAGAAAATATAAATAATAATGCATGTTGGGGCAACCCACGTTTTCGATAATTTTAGCCGTGGGCTTGTTCACATTTTTTACGAGGGGGTGGTTGTTCATTTAATGGAGGGACTTGTACCAGATTTGAATGATACAAAGTGTAACCTGGCACACCGTAACACCACTTGGAACAAGCGGGTAGCTATCTCAAAAAACAATCAACAACTAAAAAAACGGTGACCTGGCACGTAGTACACAATTTTAAATGATTGTTTTAATGGAGTTAAAAAGGGAAACTACCCCACTACGTATATATAGGCCGGAGCCTCCGTGCTTGCTTGCTAGGGTTGCTCTATTCACACACTCTCATCCTCTCCAGATCTAAACAAGATAGGGGTGGTAACACTGTGTTTCTCCCTTCAAAAAACACTGTCTTTATATCCTCACCGCTGGTTACAGATCCGGACGTATCCCCCTCCGCCGGTGAAGGGGAGGAGGGGCAGCGTTTAGGCCATCGTCGACAGCGAGGGAGGAGACCCACTGCCGGCCGCACCATTATCTCTGGCCGAGCGCCGGCGCGGAGGTCCTCCGATCCCTTCGTTGTTGCCCTAGTGTGGGCGGATCCGGCCTCCCGCCGCCCACCTATCCACATCCCGACGACCTTCAGGTATATCTTCCTTCGAAACCGCCTTAGCTCTACTTCCCCAGCTCGCTACGTCGCTGCATGTGCATCATTTTCTACCTCTCAGCCCCTCTCGATCGGATGGTCCAACGTCACCTATTTTTCTTCTTCTATTGTTAGAGGTAAAGGTACTTCATGGAGTCGAATCTTGTACTTGGTTCAAACAAGAAATAAAGTGGGGGTGGGGGAATTTAGTATGTAGTACATCGGACTTGGTACAAACAGGAAGGAAAGGGGGTGAAAGTAGTACAGACTGGTCATCCAACCGGTCTCTTGGTCGAAAAAGGAAATATAGGGGTAACGCTGTACACAGTGGTATGACCAGGACTAGATTTGCTATCCACACATAGGAGTAGGTGGCTAGAGTGAACAAAAATGGGACCAACCCAGATATGTTTCTTGGATGTTTGTTTCTCGGGGCAACAAACTATGAATCACCACTTTATGCCCCTGTTTAGGTACATGGTGCTGGACTGCTGGTGCACCCACTGTCCCATGCCCTTATACCAAATATTTAGTTGTTCTTAATTTAATGCCCCTGGTAAAAATGAAGCCATGCCACTGTTATAAGCCATGACAAGTTTAGCCAAATGTTTTTGCCTATAATTGTTTGAGACTCTGACTGTTTCCTCTGTAGCTTTTTGTGCAAACAGGGATATCCATTTCACCTGGTTGCTGTTGTGACCTTTTGGTGCACTGCACAAAACTCTTCTTAAAAGAAGTGACTTTTGTGCTGTTTAACTGGAATGTCAGAATGGAACAGTTGGTTCATTTTGGTGGAACTGCACAAAGGGAGATCTGTGTTCCAATCCTCATCATCCATATTGGCACCATAACCTTCCTTTAGGTAAGAATGATATTTAATGCATGTGTTCATCTCTATTTTGCGACTGCCATGAGAAAATAATGCTATTTTTTACTAGTACACTTGTACTCCCTCACAGACAAAACCAATTCTGAAATAGAAGGCCAATCATGTACTTGGTTTCACCAACTGATGAGGAGAATGAGAAACAGAGCATGAAGAGGAAGAAGAAGAAGAGTAAACAGTGCCAAGGCGATTTTGCTGAAGCCAGAGGCCTCAGTCGAGGCCATTCAAGGGCTCCGGCAATGACTACCTTACATGTGAGACGATCCTCCAGGGAGCCCTTCCACTTCTGCTGTCTCACTTAATTAATTAGGAGTACTTAAGTACCACTAATTTATTGCTGCCTAATTTTCCTGTCGAAGTTAAACAAATCTTTAGTAGCACCCTATGCTGAATCATGTACGTGTGTATGT
>JAAAWM010007825.1:0-10379 GCA_036873465.1 Thinopyrum obtusiflorum
TATCACCCTCGATGACCACACCGAATAGCTGCACTACAGAATTATCATCAGGATTGCATATGAGGGGTCACCCTCGGCACTCGATAGTAACTATGCAGAGTCGTACAACTAAGGGGGGGTGAGGTGCGGTGTCGGTCTCTGGTCGACGATCACACTGATCGAGTAGTCAGTGCGTATAGGGCACGTCGACCCACTCAGATCACACACCCAAATCCGATCAGCTCAATTAGTAACAAGCGGAACATTCAGAGTTTCTGAAGCTCCGCCACAGTATCACACTCGAGTGTCCTTCCGGCACACCCGACAACATAGATCTCCCTGTGGGTACCCACCAGGGCAACCGCCTGTAACAAAGGTCAAGGTAACCGTGTGGCCATAACATCAAGGGGGAAAAACCCGAGGAATCACCCCCGGAGGATTCCACTCAATGTAATCACCAAGGTAAACGTAAGAGGGACCACCCTCGAGGTTCACACTTGAGGTGTTGCACGACAGAGCCGTATCGGGAATGGTGAAAGAGGATATCACCCTCGATGACCACACCGAATAGCTGCACTACAGAATTATCATCAGGATTGCATATGAGGGGTCACCCTCGGCACTCGATAGTAACTATGCAGAGTCGTACAACTAAGGGGGGGTGAGGTGCGGTGTCGGTCTCTGGTCGACGATCACACTGATCGAGTAGTCGATGATCAAGCAAGGGCAACAGCGGTAAGGTGGTGGGGGTCACTGATGGTTCATCAACAACCTATACTAAGCAGTTGATATAGGCAGGTAAGGTAACAATAAGCAGGTTACAAAAGCAGACTATGCATCAGAATGGGAGCAAACGGGGGGGGGGGGGGGGGGGGGGGGGGGGGGGGGGGGGGGGGGGGGGGGGGGGGGGGGGGGGGGGGGGGGGGGGGGGGGGGGGGGGGGGGGGGGGGGGGGGGGGCTTGCCTGGTTGCTCTGGCAAGAGGGGCTGGTCGTCAACGGGCTGCTCGTCGGGAGCGTAGTCGTACTCAGCGGCAGCGACGTCGGTCTCGGCGTCTATCGAGAGAGAAGGAGGGGGAGAGAAACAATAAATTCACGGCAATAATGCAAACAATATGCATGACATGTCTAAATGATATGCAGAGGTGTTCTACTGCCTAACTAAATGATTTAGTTAATTTAGGAATTTATCTAGATTTATTTAATTAAAGTTGGGCACTATTCATTTACTGAAAATGGTCTAAAAGTTCCATGTTCATATAGCTAGGGGCGTCTGACAGGAATACGGAGGGCGACTGTTACCCAACACGCTCGATCAACTCTGGTCGGACACACTTGTTGGGTAATACCCGGCCTCGGAAGATCAACACGAAGCAGCGCTCTTCCTAGGCTCGGCAGAGAGGTCAGCACGCCGGACTAACCTATGCACCCAGAGGTCTTGGGCCATCGCCCTGGGCACCCTGCGCGTTGCGAGACTGGCCGGGGTGCAGGCGCGACACTGAACTCGTCAGTGAAGTATCCAGCCCAATCCGACAATCAGCCCGCACGGTGAATCGTGACGTCAGATGAGCTTTCGGAAGAAACGTACATCGCAGAGGGCCCCATAACCATTATCCCGCGTGGTGGTAGTGCGTATAGGGCACGTCGACCCACTCAGATCACACACCCAAATCCGATCAGCTCAATTAGTAACAAGCGGAACATTCAGAGTTTCTGAAGCTCCGCCACAATATCACACTCGAGTGCCCTTTCGGCACACCCGACATCATAGATCTCCCTGCGGGTACCCACCAGGGCAACCGCCCCCCCCCCCCCCCCCCCCCCCCCCCCCCCCCCCCCCCCCCCCCCCCCCCCCCCCCCCCCCCCCCCCCCCCCCCCCCCCCCCCCCCCCCCCCCCCCCCCCCCCCCCCCCCCCCCCCCCCCCCCCCCCCCCCCCCCCCCCCCCCCCCCCCCCCCCCCCCCCCCCCCCCCCCCCCCCCCCCCCCCCCCCCCCCCCCCCCCCCCCCCCCCCCCCCCCCCCCCCCCCCCCCCCCCCCCCCCCCCCCCCCCCCCCCCCCCCCCCCCCCCCCCCCCCCCCCCCCCCCCCCCCCCCCCCCCCCCCCCCCCCCCCCCCCCCCCCCCCCCCCCCCCCCCCCCCCCCCCCCCCCCCCCCCCCCCCCCCCCCCCCCCCCCCCCCCCCCCCCCCCCCCCCCCCCCCCCCCCCCCCCCCCCCCCCCCCCCCCCCCCCCCCCCCCCCCCCCCCCCCCCCCCCCCCCCCCCCCCCCCCCCCCCCCCCCCCCCCCCCCCCCCCCCCCCCCCCCCCCCCCCCCCCCCCCCCCCCCCCCCCCCCCCCCCCCCCCCCCCCCCCCCCCCCCCCCCCCCCCCCCCCCCCCCCCCCCCCCCCCCCCCCCCCCCCCCCCCCCCCCCCCCCCCCCCCCCCCCCCCCCCCCCCCCCCCCCCCCCCCCCCCCCCCCCCCCCCCCCCCCCCCCCCCCCCCCCCCCCCCCCCCCCCCCCCCCCCCCCCCCCCCCCCCCCCCCCCCCCCCCCCCCCCCCCCCCCCCCCCCCCCCCCCCCCCCCCCCCCCCCCCCCCCCCCCCCCCCCCCCCCCCCCCCCCCCCCCCCCCCCCCCCCCCCCCCCCCCCCCCCCCCCCCCCCCCCCCCCCCCCCCCCCCCCCCCCCCCCCCCCCCCCCCCCCCCCCCCCCCCCCCCCCCCCCCCCCCCCCCCCCCCCCCCCCCCCCCCCCCCCCCCCCCCCCCCCCCCCCCCCCCCCCCCCCCCCCCCCCCCCCCCCCCCCCCCCCCCCCCCCCCCCCCCCCCCCCCCCCCCCCCCCCCCCCCCCCCCCCCCCCCCCCCCCCCCCCCCCCCCCCCCCCCCCCCCCCCCCCCCCCCCCCCCCCCCCCCCCCCCCCCCCCCCCCCCCCCCCCCCCCCCCCCCCCCCCCCCCCCCCCCCCCCCCCCCCCCCCCCCCCCCCCCCCCCCCCCCCCCCCCCCCCCCCCCCCCCCCCCCCCCCCCCCCCCCCCCCCCCCCCCCCCCCCCCCCCCCCCCCCCCCCCCCCCCCCCCCCCCCCCCCCCCCCCCCCCCCCCCCCCCCCCCCCCCCCCCCCCCCCCCCCCCCCCCCCCCCCCCCCCCCCCCCCCCCCCCCCCCCCCCCCCCCCCCCCCCCCCCCCCCCCCCCCCCCCCCCCCCCCCCCCCCCCCCCCCCCCCCCCCCCCCCCCCCCCCCCCCCCCCCCCCCCCCCCCCCCCCCCCCCCCCCCCCCCCCCCCCCCCCCCCCCCCCCCCCCCCCCCCCCCCCCCCCCCCCCCCCCCCCCCCCCCCCCCCCCCCCCCCCCCCCCCCCCCCCCCCCCCCCCCCCCCCCCCCCCCCCCCCCCCCCCCCCCCCCCCCCCCCCCCCCCCCCCCCCCCCCCCCCCCCCCCCCCCCCCCCCCCCCCCCCCCCCCCCCCCCCCCCCCCCCCCCCCCCCCCCCCCCCCCCCCCCCCCCCCCCCCCCCCCCCCCCCCCCCCCCCCCCCCCCCCCCCCCCCCCCCCCCCCCCCCCCCCCCCCCCCCCCCCCCCCCCCCCCCCCCCCCCCCCCCCCCCCCCCCCCCCCCCCCCCCCCCCCCCCCCCCCCCCCCCCCCCCCCCCCCCCCCCCCCCCCCCCCCCCCCCCCCCCCCCCCCCCCCCCCCCCCCCCCCCCCCCCCCCCCCCCCCCCCCCCCCCCCCCCCCCCCCCCCCCCCCCCCCCCCCCCCCCCCCCCCCCCCCCCCCCCCCCCCCCCCCCCCCCCCCCCCCCCCCCCCCCCCCCCCCCCCCCCCCCCCCCCCCCCCCCCCCCCCCCCCCCCCCCCCCCCCCCCCCCCCCCCCCCCCCCCCCCCCCCCCCCCCCCCCCCCCCCCCCCCCCCCCCCCCCCCCCCCCCCCCCCCCCCCCCCCCCCCCCCCCCCCCCCCCCCCCCCCCCCCCCCCCCCCCCCCCCCCCCCCCCCCCCCCCCCCCCCCCCCCCCCCCCCCCCCCCCCCCCCCCCCCCCCCCCCCCCCCCCCCCCCCCCCCCCCCCCCCCCCCCCCCCCCCCCCCCCCCCCCCCCCCCCCCCCCCCCCCCCCCCCCCCCCCCCCCCCCCCCCCCCCCCCCCCCCCCCCCCCCCCCCCCCCCCCCCCCCCCCCCCCCCCCCCCCCCCCCCCCCCCCCCCCCCCCCCCCCCCCCCCCCCCCCCCCCCCCCCCCCCCCCCCCCCCCCCCCCCCCCCCCCCCCCCCCCCCCCCCCCCCCCCCCCCCCCCCCCCCCCCCCCCCCCCCCCCCCCCCCCCCCCCCCCCCCCCCCCCCCCCCCCCCCCCCCCCCCCCCCCCCCCCCCCCCCCCCCCCCCCCCCCCCCCCCCCCCCCCCCCCCCCCCCCCCCCCCCCCCCCCCCCCCCCCCCCCCCCCCCCCCCCCCCCCCCCCCCCCCCCCCCCCCCCCCCCCCCCCCCCCCCCCCCCCCCCCCCCCCCCCCCCCCCCCCCCCCCCCCCCCCCCCCCCCCCCCCCCCCCCCCCCCCCCCCCCCCCCCCCCCCCCCCCCCCCCCCCCCCCCCCCCCCCCCCCCCCCCCCCCCCCCCCCCCCCCCCCCCCCCCCCCCCCCCCCCCCCCCCCCCCCCCCCCCCCCCCCCCCCCCCCCCCCCCCCCCCCCCCCCCCCCCCCCCCCCCCCCCCCCCCCCCCCCCCCCCCCCCCCCCCCCCCCCCCCCCCCCCCCCCCCCCCCCCCCCCCCCCCCCCCCCCCCCCCCCCCCCCCCCCCCCCCCCCCCCCCCCCCCCCCCCCCCCCCCCCCCCCCCCCCCCCCCCCCCCCCCCCCCCCCCCCCCCCCCCCCCCCCCCCCCCCCCCCCCCCCCCCCCCCCCCCCCCCCCCCCCCCCCCCCCCCCCCCCCCCCCCCCCCCCCCCCCCCCCCCCCCCCCCCCCCCCCCCCCCCCCCCCCCCCCCCCCCCCCCCCCCCCCCCCCCCCCCCCCCCCCCCCCCCCCCCCCCCCCCCCCCCCCCCCCCCCCCCCCCCCCCCCCCCCCCCCCCCCCCCCCCCCCCCCCCCCCCCCCCCCCCCCCCCCCCCCCCCCCCCCCCCCCCCCCCCCCCCCCCCCCCCCCCCCCCCCCCCCCCCCCCCCCCCCCCCCCCCCCCCCCCCCCCCCCCCCCCCCCCCCCCCCCCCCCCCCCCCCCCCCCCCCCCCCCCCCCCCCCCCCCCCCCCCCCCCCCCCCCCCCCCCCCCCCCCCCCCCCCCCCCCCCCCCCCCCCCCCCCCCCCCCCCCCCCCCCCCCCCCCCCCCCCCCCCCCCCCCCCCCCCCCCCCCCCCCCCCCCCCCCCCCCCCCCCCCCCCCCCCCCCCCCCCCCCCCCCCCCCCCCCCCCCCCCCCCCCCCCCCCCCCCCCCCCCCCCCCCCCCCCCCCCCCCCCCCCCCCCCCCCCCCCCCCCCCCCCCCCCCCCCCCCCCCCCCCCCCCCCCCCCCCCCCCCCCCCCCCCCCCCCCCCCCCCCCCCCCCCCCCCCCCCCCCCCCCCCCCCCCCCCCCCCCCCCCCCCCCCCCCCCCCCCCCCCCCCCCCCCCCCCCCCCCCCCCCCCCCCCCCCCCCCCCCCCCCCCCCCCCCCCCCCCCCCCCCCCCCCCCCCCCCCCCCCCCCCCCCCCCCCCCCCCCCCCCCCCCCCCCCCCCCCCCCCCCCCCCCCCCCCCCCCCCCCCCCCCCCCCCCCCCCCCCCCCCCCCCCCCCCCCCCCCCCCCCCCCCCCCCCCCCCCCCCCCCCCCCCCCCCCCCCCCCCCCCCCCCCCCCCCCCCCCCCCCCCCCCCCCCCCCCCCCCCCCCCCCCCCCCCCCCCCCCCCCCCCCCCCCCCCCCCCCCCCCCCCCCCCCCCCCCCCCCCCCCCCCCCCCCCCCCCCCCCCCCCCCCCCCCCCCCCCCCCCCCCCCCCCCCCCCCCCCCCCCCCCCCCCCCCCCCCCCCCCCCCCCCCCCCCCCCCCCCCCCCCCCCCCCCCCCCCCCCCCCCCCCCCCCCCCCCCCCCCCCCCCCCCCCCCCCCCCCCCCCCCCCCCCCCCCCCCCCCCCCCCCCCCCCCCCCCCCCCCCCCCCCCCCCCCCCCCCCCCCCCCCCCCCCCCCCCCCCCCCCCCCCCCCCCCCCCCCCCCCCCCCCCCCCCCCCCCCCCCCCCCCCCCCCCCCCCCCCCCCCCCCCCCCCCCCCCCCCCCCCCCCCCCCCCCCCCCCCCCCCCCCCCCCCCCCCCCCCCCCCCCCCCCCCCCCCCCCCCCCCCCCCCCCCCCCCCCCCCCCCCCCCCCCCCCCCCCCCCCCCCCCCCCCCCCCCCCCCCCCCCCCCCCCCCCCCCCCCCCCCCCCCCCCCCCCCCCCCCCCCCCCCCCCCCCCCCCCCCCCCCCCCCCCCCCCCCCCCCCCCCCCCCCCCCCCCCCCCCCCCCCCCCCCCCCCCCCCCCCCCCCCCCCCCCCCCCCCCCCCCCCCCCCCCCCCCCCCCCCCCCCCCCCCCCCCCCCCCCCCCCCCCCCCCCCCCCCCCCCCCCCCCCCCCCCCCCCCCCCCCCCCCCCCCCCCCCCCCCCCCCCCCCCCCCCCCCCCCCCCCCCCCCCCCCCCCCCCCCCCCCCCCCCCCCCCCCCCCCCCCCCCCCCCCCCCCCCCCCCCCCCCCCCCCCCCCCCCCCCCCCCCCCCCCCCCCCCCCCCCCCCCCCCCCCCCCCCCCCCCCCCCCCCCCCCCCCCCCCCCCCCCCCCCCCCCCCCCCCCCCCCCCCCCCCCCCCCCCCCCCCCCCCCCCCCCCCCCCCCCCCCCCCCCCCCCCCCCCCCCCCCCCCCCCCCCCCCCCCCCCCCCCCCCCCCCCCCCCCCCCCCCCCCCCCCCCCCCCCCCCCCCCCCCCCCCCCCCCCCCCCCCCCCCCCCCCCCCCCCCCCCCCCCCCCCCCCCCCCCCCCCCCCCCCCCCCCCCCCCCCCCCCCCCCCCCCCCCCCCCCCCCCCCCCCCCCCCCCCCCCCCCCCCCCCCCCCCCCCCCCCCCCCCCCCCCCCCCCCCCCCCCCCCCCCCCCCCCCCCCCCCCCCCCCCCCCCCCCCCCCCCCCCCCCCCCCCCCCCCCCCCCCCCCCCCCCCCCCCCCCCCCCCCCCCCCCCCCCCCCCCCCCCCCCCCCCCCCCCCCCCCCCCCCCCCCCCCCCCCCCCCCCCCCCCCCCCCCCCCCCCCCCCCCCCCCCCCCCCCCCCCCCCCCCCCCCCCCCCCCCCCCCCCCCCCCCCCCCCCCCCCCCCCCCCCCCCCCCCCCCCCCCCCCCCCCCCCCCCCCCCCCCCCCCCCCCCCCCCCCCCCCCCCCCCCCCCCCCCCCCCCCCCCCCCCCCCCCCCCCCCCCCCCCCCCCCCCCCCCCCCCCCCCCCCCCCCCCCCCCCCCCCCCCCCCCCCCCCCCCCCCCCCCCCCCCCCCCCCCCCCCCCCCCCCCCCCCCCCCCCCCCCCCCCCCCCCCCCCCCCCCCCCCCCCCCCCCCCCCCCCCCCCCCCCCCCCCCCCCCCCCCCCCCCCCCCCCCCCCCCCCCCCCCCCCCCCCCCCCCCCCCCCCCCCCCCCCCCCCCCCCCCCCCCCCCCCCCCCCCCCCCCCCCCCCCCCCCCCCCCCCCCCCCCCCCCCCCCCCCCCCCCCCCCCCCCCCCCCCCCCCCCCCCCCCCCCCCCCCCCCCCCCCCCCCCCCCCCCCCCCCCCCCCCCCCCCCCCCCCCCCCCCCCCCCCCCCCCCCCCCCCCCCCCCCCCCCCCCCCCCCCCCCCCCCCCCCCCCCCCCCCCCCCCCCCCCCCCCCCCCCCCCCCCCCCCCCCCCCCCCCCCCCCCCCCCCCCCCCCCCCCCCCCCCCCCCCCCCCCCCCCCCCCCCCCCCCCCCCCCCCCCCCCCCCCCCCCCCCCCCCCCCCCCCCCCCCCCCCCCCCCCCCCCCCCCCCCCCCCCCCCCCCCCCCCCCCCCCCCCCCCCCCCCCCCCCCCCCCCCCCCCCCCCCCCCCCCCCCCCCCCCCCCCCCCCCCCCCCCCCCCCCCCCCCCCCCCCCCCCCCCCCCCCCCCCCCCCCCCCCCCCCCCCCCCCCCCCCCCCCCCCCCCCCCCCCCCCCCCCCCCCCCCCCCCCCCCCCCCCCCCCCCCCCCCCCCCCCCCCCCCCCCCCCCCCCCCCCCCCCCCCCCCCCCCCCCCCCCCCCCCCCCCCCCCCCCCCCCCCCCCCCCCCCCCCCCCCCCCCCCCCCCCCCCCCCCCCCCCCCCCCCCCCCCCCCCCCCCCCCCCCCCCCCCCCCCCCCCCCCCCCCCCCCCCCCCCCCCCCCCCCCCCCCCCCCCCCCCCCCCCCCCCCCCCCCCCCCCCCCCCCCCCCCCCCCCCCCCCCCCCCCCCCCCCCCCCCCCCCCCCCCCCCCCCCCCCCCCCCCCCCCCCCCCCCCCCCCCCCCCCCCCCCCCCCCCCCCCCCCCCCCCCCCCCCCCCCCCCCCCCCCCCCCCCCCCCCCCCCCCCCCCCCCCCCCCCCCCCCCCCCCCCCCCCCCCCCCCCCCCCCCCCCCCCCCCCCCCCCCCCCCCCCCCCCCCCCCCCCCCCCCCCCCCCCCCCCCCCCCCCCCCCCCCCCCCCCCCCCCCCCCCCCCCCCCCCCCCCCCCCCCCCCCCCCCCCCCCCCCCCCCCCCCCCCCCCCCCCCCCCCCCCCCCCCCCCCCCCCCCCCCCCCCCCCCCCCCCCCCCCCCCCCCCCCCCCCCCCCCCCCCCCCCCCCCCCCCCCCCCCCCCCCCCCCCCCCCCCCCCCCCCCCCCCCCCCCCCCCCCCCCCCCCCCCCCCCCCCCCCCCCCCCCCCCCCCCCCCCCCCCCCCCCCCCCCCCCCCCCCCCCCCCCCCCCCCCCCCCCCCCCCCCCCCCCCCCCCCCCCCCCCCCCCCCCCCCCCCCCCCCCCCCCCCCCCCCCCCCCCCCCCCCCCCCCCCCCCCCCCCCCCCCCCCCCCCCCCCCCCCCCCCCCCCCCCCCCCCCCCCCCCCCCCCCCCCCCCCCCCCCCCCCCCCCCCCCCCCCCCCCCCCCCCCCCCCCCCCCCCCCCCCCCCCCCCCCCCCCCCCCCCCCCCCCCCCCCCCCCCCCCCCCCCCCCCCCCCCCCCCCCCCCCCCCCCCCCCCCCCCCCCCCCCCCCCCTATCGATAGCCGGTCCTACGGTAAAGGACGCTCAATTTGTGTATCCCGATCTACTACTTGAACTGGATACTTGTTACTTAATTGAAGCTTCGGGATCGCTTACTCGCTGGAGTCGAGGAAGGATCTTTAGGCTTGCTTCAAACATGTCTGCTAAATAAAATGCTATTCTACTCTCTTCTACTGCTGCAAGATGATGGCTTCGTGAAGATGTTTGAAGATGCTAGTCTTCTATAGGACTAGGCCTTCTCTCTGTTCTGGCATTTCTGCAGCCCAGTCCACAGATACAGCCATTCCTCTTTGATAATGTTGCATATGTAGTTTAGATCCTTGCTTGCTGAGTACTTCGGATGAGTACTCACGGTTGCTTTACTTTCTCTTTTCCCCATACCCCCACCTTGATGATACAACAGACGATGGAGCCCAGGAGCCAGATGACGCCATCGGAGGAGCTTACTACCAGGAGGGTCCAGATGGTACTTACTACTAGATTGAGCCGCCGGCCCAGGAGTAGGATCGGAGGTTCCCGGGCAGGAGGCCTACGCCTTTCGATCTAGAGTCGCTGTTTGTGCTAGCCTTCTTAAGGCAAAACTTGTCTAACTATGGCTGTTCCCAGATAATATTTGTATGACTGACTTATGTATTCGGATCTTCGGATCCCTGGTTTGTAATATTGTGGACCTCCGTTTATTTGTGTTTAGAGTTGTGTTGTGATATCTTCCCGTGAGTCCCTGATCTTGGTCGTACATGTTTGCGTGTATGATTAGTGTACGATTGAGTCGGGGGCGTCACACCGCTGTACTTTTCTTTGCAACAACAGCATCCTTTTTTTAGCCAAGCTACTACAGCATCTTGGCCCTTTCCAATGCGTGCCACTTATGGTCCATCTATACTACTATTATTGTTGAATGCACATTCAGCTCGATTGGCATATTTGTAGGTCTGGCACAGCAATCAGAATGAAATGTCTCCGAGTCTTATCAATTAATACAGACTTGTGCTCAAATAAAATTACAAACCAAAAAACAAAAAACAAAAAACAATTATTACATGATCTCTAAAACAAATGGTTTGATTGATTACATGAACAAACAACACAAAGGTTATTCAACGATGGAAAGAACATTTCACCTATGATTTACCAAGTGGGAATTTAATTTCCTTTTTTCCTTCAGGACCTTAACAATGTGGTCAGTCTCAGCTTGCTTCGTTTTGAAATCCACCAAATATTTAATGGTTGTTTTGAGTACTGCTACTGATTGTGTTGTTTGCTTCCTCAACATGTCAACTTCATCTCTAAGTGCAAAAGCAGAATCTCTTTCTACCACTAGTTTAGCCTCTAGAGCATCAGCAGTTGG
>JAAAWM010007826.1:0-10382 GCA_036873465.1 Thinopyrum obtusiflorum
CCATACCTGATACTCAATTTTTTTTGGTGATGAAGAAGGAGGTGGTGATAATGAAGTGGTAGCGATCTTGTCCTTCATGATCAGAAGATTAGCCAATCTACAGATGACGCTCCGGAGGGCGATGATGTGCTCTTGCAACAGAATATTTTCATGGGTGAGATATTTATTTTGCACACGAACCATTTTGATGATCCGAAAGGCTTCAATCTCGGTGGGGGTGAGATGATCATAGTAAGGTTTAAGGATATTTTCTTCTTCCTCCTCGGCAAGCAAGGCCTGCTCAACCACCGGCGCTTGATCTCTAGTGGCCTCCTTGCTCTTGTCCCCTTGGAAGGCTTCTTCAGGTTCTTCTCTCTTCAGCTCGATCTTCATCAACCAAGCATCCTCTTCTACGTTGTTGGAGGTGGGAGAAGACATGATGCCTGGCTTAGCAGATCTAACCGAAAACATCAAGAAAAGAAAACAGAAGATTTCCCCGCGATACGGTGGTCAATAGGTTCGGGGGGTATATAAGGATTTTTTATCTTGGGAAACAAGCAAACGGAAGAAAAACGGAGTCCGGAAGGTACCCGAGGTGGGCACAACCCACCTGGGCGCGCCTGGCTTGGTGTCTTGTGCCCACCAGGGGTGCCTTCCTGGTTGTTTCTTATTTTCCTAATTTTTGTTTTATTCCAAAATGGACAGAAAATATTTTTGCGGATTTTTCGGAGTCTGTTTACTTACCGTATCATGTACCTCCTCTTTTTCACGATTCTGGAGTGTTTCGGAAGGTTTCTTTTATGTGGTCTTCCGGTGTCATAGTTTGGATAATATTGCTTTCAACATTAATGGGCGTACCTGAGATATAATGTTTTATTCTTAGCCCATTAACAACCTTCAGGTTAGTACCTTCGGCATTATTTATTTTGATAGCTCCAGATCGATAAACCTCCTCGATAACATCGGGTCCTTCCCATTTGGAGAGGAGTTTTCCTGCAAAGAATCTGAAATGAGAGTTGTACAAAAGAACATATTCTCCAACCTTGAACTCACGCTTTTGGATTCTTTTATCATGCCATCTTTTAACTTTTTCTTTAAATAACTTGGCATTTTCATAAGCTTGGGTTCTCCATTCATCTAAAGAGTTAATATCAAATAACCTCTTTTCACCGGCAAGTTTGAAATCATAGTTGCATTCTTTAATTGCCCAATATGCTTTATGTTCTAACTCAAGAGGCGACAAGCTTTTCCATAAACCATTTTATAAGGAGACATACCCATAGGATTTTTATATGCTGTTCTGTAAGCCCAAAGTGCATCATCTAATTTCTTAGACCAATTCTTTCGGGACCTATTGATAGCTTTTTGTAATATTAAATTTATTTCTCTATTGCTAAGTTCAACTTGACCACTAGACTGAGGATGATAGGTGAAAGCACAAGTGCTCCCTGGGTGGTTTTGGTAATTAATGTCAGATACGATACCGGGGCACCTCCCCCAAGCTTGGCACAAGCCAAGGGGAGTGCCCATACCTGATACTCAATTTTTTTTGGTGATGAAGAAGGAGGTGGTGATAATGGGGGGGGGGGGGGGGGGGGGGGGGGGGGGGGGGGGATCCAAGATCACATTGAGTCCATAGGAAAGCCAATACTATTAAAAGGGGATGAGGTGTTGCTTAATGGCTTGCTTGCTCAAAGTGCTTAGTGATATGCTCCAACGCCCTCAACCACCTTCTCATATCCACATATGTCCCAAACCAAAAGTCAAACTCGGCCCCACCGAAACATTCTATCCGGCGCCACCGAGTTCACTTGACATAGCCACTGCCACAAACCCTAATCACTTCGGTCTCACTGATAGGGATCTTGGTCTCATCGAGATGGGCTTGCAAACTCTCTGTTGCCTGTTGCAATAATTTCGGTCTTACCGAGATTTGTAATCGGTCTCACCGAGTTTGCCTGACCAACTCTCTGGTTAGCTTATTACCAAAATCGGTCCCACCGAGTTTGTGTAATCGGTTAAACTGAGATGAGGTTTTACCCTAACCCTAGCACATTGGTCCCACCGAGTTGATCATATCGGTCCCACCAAAATGCCTAACGGTCACATTATGAACTGAATCTGTCCGACCGAGTTTTCTGATTCGGTCCCACCGAGTTTGGTGATTTGTGTGTAATGGTTAGATTTTGTGTGGAGGCTATATATACCCCTCCACCCACTCTTCATTCATGGAGAGAGCCATCAGAACATGCCTACACTTCCAGCATACATTTTCTGAGAGAGAACGACCTACTCATGTGTTGAGGTCAAGATATTCCATTCCAACCACATAAATCTTGAGGGGGGGGGGGGGGGGGGGGGGGGGGGGGGGGGGGGGGGGGGGGGGGGGGGGGGGGGGGGGGGGGGGGGGGGGGGGGGGGGGGGGGGGGGGGGGGGGGGGGGGGGGGGGGGGGGGGGGGGGGGGGGGGGGGGGGGGGGGGGGGGGGGGGGGGGGGGGGGGGGGGGGGGGGGGGGGGGGGGGGGGGGGGGGGGGGGGGGGGGGGGGGGGGGGGGGGGGGGGGGGGGGGGGGGGGGGGGGGGGGGGGGGGGGGGGGGGGGGGGGGGGGGGGGGGGGGGGGGGGGGGGGGGGGGGGGGGGGGGGGGGGGGGGGGGGGGGGGGGGGGGGGGGGGGGGGGGGGGGGGGGGGGGGGGGGGGGGGGGGGGGGGGGGGGGGGGCCTTCATGGGTTGAAGTCTCCATCAACGTGGATGTACGATAGCACCACCTATCGAAACCACGCCAAAAATCTCCGTGTCTCCAATTGCGTTTGCACACTCCAATCCTATCCCTTTACATTCTCGCAAGTTGCATGCTTTACTTTCCGCTGCTCATATACTCTTGTCATGCTTGCTTGATATGTATTGTGAATGTTTAAACATGTGCTAAAACTCCACCTTAACTGTAAGAAACTAAAAACTACAACTTTTCTTTGCTAAGAGTCTATTCACCCCCCTCTAGACACCTGTTCTCGATCCTTTCAATTGGTATCAGAGCATTGGTCTCCATTGCTTTGGTTTAAACACCTTTGGAGGAAGATGGATGAGTCTATGTTGGGGAGTCTTAGACATAGAGTGCCTATACTTGATGGAGAGTTCTTTCACGAATGGAAAAATGAGATGCTTGAGATTTTTAATGAATATCACTTGAATAAGTACATTACTAGTCCTTGCATTCCCCCTAGTGATCCTTTGCATCCCTCTCCCGATGAGGATCTTGCATGATTCGCAATCTTAGAACTATCAATCTTATCATTAGAGGATTGCCTAAAAATTTGATTGCTAGCTTACCTACTCTTGATTGTGCTTACACCATATGGAGATTTCTTGAGGAACGATTCCCAAAATTATTCCTTGAAAAATCTAGATGAGATTCTCCATAAGTCTATTGCCTTGAATAGGATGAGTACTAGTGATCCTAAGTATGGTGATTGTTTGTTTGAGCTTCGTGATCTTATGCGTGCCAAAGGAGATGTTGGAATTATTAGCAATATCATTTCCGAAGTCATTAGAATCCATAGAGATGAACATTGTTATGGTCATACTTCTAATGAATCACCTTCTCTAGGAAATGATCAATTACAAGATGATGTTGAACATGGATACTATGATGAGGATGATGATAATGACCTTGATGATGCAATGAGACACTTTGGTCTTATGGCTAATCTTCGCGGCTACATGGCTGGAGGAAAGGAATGGGTCCTTGATAGTGGATGTACCGATCATATGACCGGAGACAAGGATATGTTTCGTGAGCTTGCTGAAAATGACGGCCCTCGGAAGTATGTCACTTTTGGTGATAACTCAAAGGGTAAGGTGGTGAAAGGAATGGGTCCTTGATAGTGGATGTACCGATCATATGACCGGAGACAAGGATATGTTTCATGAGCTTACTGAAAATGACGGCCCTCAGAAGTACATCACTTTTGGTGATAACTCAAAGGGTAAAGTGGTTGGCCTTGGTAAGGTGGCCATCTCACATGATAGCTCCATACAAAATCTTATGCTCGTTGAATCTCTTGCCTACAATTTACTTTCCGTATCAAGACTTGCTGACTTTGGTTTCAATGTCCTTTTTACTGAAGTAGATTGCCAAATGTTTCATAGAGATAATCATAAAATGGTCTTTACCGGTATACGTAGAGGTGATCTTTACATTGTTGACTTCACTAAAAAGGCTCAACCTAGAACTTGCTTAATTGCTAAATCTTCGAAAGGCTGGTTGTGGCATAGAAGGTTAGGCCATGTGGGCATGCAAAATCTTGATAAGCTTATTAAAGGTAATCATATCCTTGGAGTAAAAGATGTTATATTTGACAAGGATAGATTGTGTAGTGCTTGTCAAGCAGGAAAACAGGTTGGAGGAAGTCACCCCGTGAAGAACATCAAGAACACGGGAAGACCGCTCGAGCTACTTCATATGGATCTCTTTGGTCCCAATGCCTACAAGAGTCTCGGTGGAAACTCATTCGGTCTAGTTATAGTCGATGATTTTTCAAGATTTACGTGGGTGTTCTTTCTTGATGATAAATCGCAGGTCCAAAAGATCTTCAAGAATTTCGCTAGGAAGGCCCAAAATCAATTTGAAGTGAAGATAAAGAAGGTTCGCAGCGACAACGGAACGGAGTTCAAGAACGCAAATGTGGATACCTTTCTTGACGAAGAAGGGATTTCGCACGAGTTCTCGGCTACGTACACACCTCAACAAAATGGAGTTGTTGAGAGGAAGAACCGAACTCTTATTGAGATGGCGAGAACGATGCTTGATGAGTACAAGACTCCAAAACACTTTTGGGCGGAAGCGGTTGAGACGGCTTGTCATGCAACAAATCACTTGTATCTTCACAAGCTACTCGGCAAGACGGCATACGAGCTCCTCACCTGTAACAAACCCCAAGTTGGATACTTTCGAGTATTCGGCTCAAAGTGCTACATTCTTGATAAGCATCGTCGTTCTAAATTTGCTCCTAAATCTCATGAGGGTTTCCTACTTGGTTATGGCTCAAACTCTCACACTTACCATTTCTACAATAATTTCACCCGAAAGGTTGAAGAGATGGTAGATGTGAAGTTTGATGAATCTAACGGCTCGCAAGTAGAGCAATTGCCAATTGATGTAGGAGACAAAGACCCTTCGGAAGCAATCCAAGACTTGTCTATTGGCAAGATTCGTCCAACGGAGGTGAAGGAGAGTACCTCGTCCGTCCAAGTGGAAGCTTCTACCTCACGACAAGGTGAACCAAGAGTTGACATGGAAGCATCCACAAGTGGGACACATCAAGATGGAGAAAACGAGGAAATGCATCAAGATGAACCACATCAACCTCCTTCTCCACCACGACGAGAGAACGACAACATCAACAATGAAGAAGGACAAGATGATGAAGAAGATGTTCCACCCTGACCCAAGCAAAAGCTCTCACGATTTCGAGCATGAGTCTCAAGAGACCACCCCGTCGAACAAATCTTCAATGATATTCAAACCGGGAGAATCACTCACTCTAAAACTTGTTTGGCTAACTTTTGTGAACATTATTCATTCATCTCTACCATTGAACCTATGAAGGTTGAAGATGCATTGGAAGATCCGGATTGGATAAATGCCATGCATGAAGGGCTACACAACTTTGAGAGAAATCAAGTGTGGACATTGGTCGAGAAGCCCGACAACAACCACAACATCATTGGTACCAAATGGGTGTTTCGCAACAAGCAAGACGAAGATGGTCAAGTCGTCCGCAACAAAGCACGTCTCGTCGCCCAAGGCTACACTCAAGTCGAAGGTATGGACTACGGTGAGACATATGCCCCCGTTGCTAGACTTGAGTCCATCCGCATCTTACTTGCCTATGCTAATCATCATGATATCAGCTTGTACCAAATGGACATTAAAAGTGCTTTTCTAAATGGTGAAATTGCGGAGGAAGTTTATGTTAAGCAACCTCCCGGCTTTGTCAATCCTAAGAAACCCGACCATGTTTACAAACTTCACAAAGCTCTTTATGGTCTGGGGGGGGGGGGGGGGGGGGGGGGGGGGGGGGGGGGGGGGGGGGGGGGGGGGGGGGGGGGGGGGGGGGGGGGGGGGGGGGGGGGGGGGGGGGGGGGGGGGGGGGGGGGGGGGGGGGGGGGGGGGGGGGGGGGGGGGGGGGGGGGGGGGGGGGGGGGGGGGGGGGGGGGGGGGGGGGGGGGGGGGGGGGGGGGGGGGGGGGGGGGGGGGGGGGGGGGGGGGGGGGGGGGGGGGGGGGGGGGGGGGGGGGGGGGGGGGGGGGGGGGGGGGGGGGGGGGGGGGGGGGGGGGGGGGGGGGGGGGGGGGGGGGGGGGGGGGGGGGGGGGGGGGGGGGGGGGGGGGGGGGGGGGGGGGGGGGGGGGGGGGGGGGGGGGGGGGGGGGGGGGGGGGGGGGGGGGGGGGGGGGGGGGGGGGGGGGGGGGGGGGGGGGGGGGGGGGGGGGGGGGGGGGGGGGGGGGGGGGGGGGGGGGGGGGGGGGGGGGGGGGGGGGGGGGGGGGGGGGGGGGGGGGGGGGGGGGGGGGGGGGGGGGGGGGGGGGGGGGGGGGGGGGGGGGGGGGGGGGGGGGGGGGGGGGGGGGGGGGGGGGGGGGGGGGGGGGGGGGGGGGGGGGGGGGGGGGGGGGGGGGGGGGGGGGGGGGGGGGGGGGGGGGGGGGGGGGGGGGGGGGGGGGGGGGGGGGGGGGGGGGGGGGGGGGGGGGGGGGGGGGGGGGGGGGGGGGGGGGGGGGGGGGGGGGGGGGGGGGGGGGGGGGGGGGGGGGGGGGGGGGGGGGGGGGGGGGGGGGGGGGGGGGGGGGGGGGGGGGGGGGGGGGGGGGGGGGGGGGGGGGGGGGGGGGGGGGGGGGGGGGGGGGGGGGGGGGGGGGGGGGGGGGGGGGGGGGGGGGGGGGGGGGGGGGGGGGGGGGGGGGGGGGGGGGGGGGGGGGGGGGGGGGGGGGGGGGGGGGGGGGGGGGGGGGGGGGGGGGGGGGGGGGGGGGGGGGGGGGGGGGGGGGGGGGGGGGGGGGGGGGGGGGGGGGGGGGGGGGGGGGGGGGGGGGGGGGGGGGGGGGGGGGGGGGGGGGGGGGGGGGGGGGGGGGGGGGGGGGGGGGGGGGGGGGGGGGGGGGGGGGGGGGGGGGGGGGGGGGGGGGGGGGGGGGGGGGGGGGGGGGGGGGGGGGGGGGGGGGGGGGGGGGGGGGGGGGGGGGGGGGGAGGAGTTCATCATCAACACACCATCTATTACCTTTTGGAGAGTGGTGTCTCCAAGATTGGTTAGGTGTCACTTGGGAGCCTCCGTCAAGATTGTGGAGTTGAACCAAGGAGTTTGTACGGCAAGGAGATCGCCTACTTCGTGAAGATCTACCCTAGTGAGGTAAGTCCTTCGTGGGCGATGGCCATGGTGGGATAGACAAGGTTGCTTCTTTGTGGACCCTTCGTGGGTGGAGCCCTCCGTGGACTCGTGCAACCGTTACCCTTCGTGGGTTGAAGTCTCCATCTACATGGATGTATGATAGCACCACCTATCGGAACCACGCCAAAAATCTCCGTGTCTACATTGCGTTTGCTCCCTCCAAACTCCTGCCTTTACCTTCATGTGCAATGTTTTACATTCCGCTGCTATACTCTTAGACTTGCATGTGTAGGTTGATTGCTTGACTTGTTCTAGGTTGCTAAAATCTGCTAAGACTTAAAATTGGGAAAAGGCTAGATTTTTATTTGGTCAAGTAGTCTAATCACCCCCCCTATAGACATACTTTCGATCCTACAAGTGGTATCAGAGCTTTGGTCTCCATTTGCCTTGATTTCCATAGCTTTTGGTGATCATATAGCCTTGGTTTCACAACCTAGGAGAGTATGGCGTCTAGCGAGGGAAATTACCACCAAAGAGGTCCTTACTTTGATGGTACTAATTTTGCTAGTTGGAAGCATAAGATGAGGGGGGGGGGGGGGGGGGGGGGGGGGGGGGGGGGGGGGGGGGGGGGGGGGGGGGGGGGGGGGGGGGGGGGGGGGGGGGGGGGGGGGGGGGGGGGGGGGGGGGGGGGGGGGGGGGGGGGGGGGGGGGGGGGGGGGGGGGGGGGGGGGGGGGGGGGGGGGGGGGGGGGGGGGGGGGGGGGGGGGGGGGGGGGGGGGGGGGGGGGGGGGGGGGGGGGGGGGGGGGGGGGGGGGGGGGGGGGGGGGGGGGGGGGGGGGGGGGGGGGGGGGGGGGGGGGGGGGGGGGGGGGGGGGGGGGGGGGGGGGGGGGGGGGGGGGGGGGGGGGGGGGGGGGGGGGGGGGGGGGGGGGGGGGGGGGGGGGGGGGGGGGGGGGGGGGGGGGGGGGGGGGGGGGGGGGGGGGGGGGGGGGGGGGGGGGGGGGGGGGGGGGGGGGGGGGGGGGGGGGGGGGGGGGGGGGGGGGGGGGGGGGGGGGGGGGGGGGGGGGGGGGGGGGGGGGGGGGGGGGGGGGGGGGGGGGGGGGGGGGGGGGGGGGGGGGGGGGGGGGGGGGGGGGGGGGGGGGGGGGGGGGGGGGGGGGGGGGGGGGGGGGGGGGGGGGGGGGGGGGGGGGGGGGGATCAGCACTACTAGTTGGAATAGCTTCTACCCACTTAGTAATGTAATCAACATCAACTAAAATATGTGTATACCCATTAGAGGAAGGAAAAGGTCCCATATAATCAAAACCCCAAACACCAAATGGTTCAATAACAAGTGAATAATTCATAGGCATTTCCTGACGTCTACTAATATTGCCTATTCTCTGGCATTCATCACAAGACAAGACAAACTTACGAGCATCCTTGAAGAGAGTAGGCCAATAAAAACCAGGTTGCAATACCTTATGTGCAGTTCTATCTCCAGCGTGGTGTCCTCCGTAGGCCTCGGAGTGGCACTTGCGTAGGATCTGTTCATGTTCATGCTCAGGTACACAACGTCTAATAACACCATTTACTCCTTCTTTATAAAGGTGTGGGTCATCCCAAAAATAATGTCTTAAATCATAGAAAACCTTTTTCTTTTCCTGGTATGTGAAACTAGGTGGTATAAATTTAGCAACAATGTAATTAGCATAATTAGCATACCATGGAGTATTATGATAAGCATTTATGATAGCTAATTGTTCATCAGGAAAGCTATCATCAATAAGCACTGGGTCATCAGGAACATTTTCTAACCTAGACAAGTTGTCCGCAACGGGGTTCTCAACTCCCTTTCTATCAATAATATGCAAATCAAATTCTTGCAGCAAGAGAACCCATCGAATAAGTCTAGGTTTAACATCTTTCTTTTCCATAAGATATTTAATAGCAGCATGATCAGTGTGAACAGTCACTTTGGAACCAACAATATAAGATCTGAACTTATCACATGCAAATACAACTGCTAAAAATTCTTTTTCAGTAGTAGCATAATTTCTCTGGGCACTGTCTAGAGTTTTACTAGCATAATGAATAACATTCAATTTGTTATCAACTCTTTGTCCTAGAACAGCACCAACATCATAATCACTAGCATCACACATAATTTCAAAGGGTAAATTCCAATCAGGTGGTTGAACAATAGGTGCAGAAATCAAGGCTTTCTGAGGGGAAGTATTTCAAATGCTTCTACACAATCATCATCAAAAACAAAAGGAACATCTTATTGCAAGAGATTAGTGAGAGGCCTAGAAATTTTAGAGAAGTCTTTACTAAACCTCCTGTAGAAACCAGCATGACCAAGGAAACTTCTTATACCTTTGATATCTTTAGGACACGACATCTTTTCAACAGCATCTACTTTAGCTTTATCAACTTCAATACCTCTTTCAGAAATTTTATGCCCCAAGACAATACCTTCATTAACCATAAATTGGCACTTCTCCCTATTCAAGACAAGATTAGTTTCTTCACATCTCTGCAAAACTCGATCAAGGTTGCTTAAGCAATCATCAAAAGAAGTTCCGTAAACGGAGAAATCATCCATGAAATCCTCAACAATCTTTTCACAAAAGTCAAAAAATGTAGCAGTCATACATCTTTGAAAGGTAGCAGGTGCATTGCATAAACCAAAAGGCATACGTCTATAAGCAAAAGTACCAAAAGGGCAAGTAAAAGTGGTTTTTTCTTGGTCCTCTTTTGACACATGTATTTGAGAGAAACCAGAATAACCATCTAGAAAGCAAAAATGTGTATGTTTGGATAGTCTTTCTAGCATTTGATCAATAAAAGGTAGAGGGTGACGATCTTTTCTAGTAGTTTTGTTCAATTTGCGGAAATCAGTTACCATTCTATAACCTGTAACAATTCTTTGTGGGATCAATTCATTCTTATCATTAGGAACAACAGTAATACCTCCCTTCTTAGGGACACAATGAACGGGACTTACCCATCTACTATCAGCAATAGGATAAATTATATCTGCCTCCAGAA
>JAAAWM010007827.1:0-2500 GCA_036873465.1 Thinopyrum obtusiflorum
TGACATCTCCTTGGAGTTAGCTGATGGATTCAATCTTCTACTTAGAGATGTTTTATTTGTTCCATCATGTCATAGAAACTTAATTAGTGTTTCTTGTTTGGACAAAGATAATTATGAATGTTATTTTGGACATGGCAAGTGTGCCATTTGGTTAAATAATGCTTATGTGGGTGATGCTTTACTACATGATGAGCTTTATTTGTTATCACTTCGTGAAAAAGTTTATTCCGTTTGCAATGTGAAAGAACATGTTTCTGCGTCGAATAAAGTACAAAAGAAAAGAAAAAGAACATTTGACTCATCGAAACTATGGCACTGTCGCTTGGGCCATATTTCGAAGGGGAGAATAGAAAGATTAGTCAAAAGTGAAATTCTTCCTCCGTTAGAATTTTCAGACTTAGAACAATGCATAGATTGCATTAAAGGAAAGTACGTAAAACAAATCAAAAAAGGTGCAATCCATAGCACAGGCACACTAGAAATCATTCACACTGATATTTGTGGACCATTTCCGGTGAAAAGTGTGGATGGATATGACTCGTTCATAACATTCACAGATGATTACTCTCGCTATGGTTATATTTATCCAATCAAAGAAAGATCGGAAGCGTTGGATAAATTTAAAATATTCAAAGCTGAAGTTGAAAATCAGCACGATAAAAGAATAAAGATAGTAAGGTCCGACCGTGGGGGAGAGTACTACGGTCGACACACTCCATATGGCCAAGTCCCTGGACCTTTTGGGGGGGGGGGGGGGGGGGGGGGGGGGGGGGGGGGGGGGGGGGGGGGGGGGGGGGGGGGGGGGGGGGGGGGGGGGGGGGGGGGGGGGGGGGGGGGGGGGGGGGGGGGGGGGGGGGGGGGGGGGGGGGGGGGGGGGGGGGGGGGGGGGGGGGGGGGGGGGGGGGGGGGGGGGGGGGGGGGGGGGGGGGGGGGGGGGGGGGGGGGGGGGGGGGGGGGGGGGGGGGGGGGGGGGGGGGGGGGGGGGGGGGGGGGGGGGGGGGGGGGGGGGGGGGGGGGGGGGGGGGGGGGGGGGGGGGGGGGGGGGGGGGGGGGGGGGGGGGGGGGGGGGGGGGGGGGGGGGGGGGGGGGGGGGGGGGGGGGGGGGGGGGGGGGGGGGGGGGGGGGGGGGGGGGGGGGGGGGGGGGGGGGGGGGGGGGGGGGGGGGGGGGGGGGGGGGGGGGGGGGGGGGGGGGGGGGGGGGGGGGGGGGGGGGGGGGGGGGGGGGGGGGGGGGGGGGGGGGGGGGGGGGGGGGGGGGGGGGGGGGGGGGGGGGGGGGGGGGGGGGGGGGGGGGGGGGGGGGGGGGGGGGGGGGGGGGGGGGGGGGGGGGGGGGGGGGGGGGGGGGGGGGGGGGGGGGGGGGGGGGGGGGGGGGGGGGGGGGGGGGGGGGGGGGGGGGGGGGGGGGGGGGGGGGGGGGGGGGGGGGGGGGGGGGGGGGGGGGGGGGGGGGGGGGGGGGGGGGGGGGGGGGGGGGGGGGGGGGGGGGGGGGGGGGGGGGGGGGGGGGGGGGGGGGGGGGGGGGGGGGGGGGGGGGGGGGGGGGGGGGGGGGGGGGGGGGGGGGGGGGGGGGGGGGGGGGGGGGGGGGGGGGGGGGGGGGGGGGGGGGGGGGGGGGGGGGGGGGGGGGGGGGGGGGGGGGGGGGGGGGGGGGGGGGGGGGGGGGGGGGGGGGGGGGGGGGGGGGGGGGGGGGGGGGGGGGGGGGGGGGGGGGGGGGGGGGGGGGGGGGGGGGGGGGGGGGGGGGGGGGGGGGGGGGGGGGGGGGGGGGGGGGGGGGGGGGGGGGGGGGGGGGGGGGGGGGGGGGGGGGGGGGGGGGGGGGGGGGGGGGGGGGGGGGGGGGGGGGGGGGGGGGGGGGGGGGGGGGGGGGGGGGGGGGGGGGGGGGGGGGGGGGGGGGGGGGGGGGGGGGGGGGGGGGGGGGGGGGGGGGGGGGGGGGGGGGGGGGGGGGGGGGGGGGGGGGGGGGGGGGGGGGGGGGGGGGGGGGGGGGGGGGGGGGGGGGGGGGGGGGGGGGGGGGGGGGGGGGGGGGGGGGGGGGGGGGGGGGGGGGGGGGGGGGGGGGGGGGGGGGGGGGGGGGGGGGGGGGGGGGGGGGGGGGGGGGGGGGGGGGGGGGGGGGGGGGGGGGGGGGGGGGGGGGGGGGGGGGGGGGGGGGGGGGGGGGGGGGGGGGGGGGGGGGGGGGGGGGGGGGGGGGGGGGGGGGGGGGGGGGGGGGGGGGGGGGGGGGGGGGGGGGGGGGGGGGGGGGGGGGGGGGGGGGGGGGGGGGGGGGGGGGGGGGGGGGGGGGGGGGGGGGGGGGGGGGGGGGGGGGGGGGGGGGGGGGGGGGGGGGGGGGGGGGGGGGGGGGGGGGGGGGGGGGGGGGGGGGGGGGGGGGGGGGGGGGGGGGGGGGGGGGGGGGGGGGGGGGGGGGGGGGGGGGGGGGGGGGGGGGGGGGGGGGGGGGGGGGGGGGGGGGGGGGGGGGGGGGGGGGGGGGGGGGGGGGGGGGGGGGGGGGGGGGGGGGGGG